>JAQIWD010000120.1:0-33712 GCA_034694825.1 Anurida granaria
CACGGATTATTGCAAATCTCCACGAATTAGGCATTTCTAAGACTTTTTGGACATTTTTACTTTTTTGAAAAACTGACATTTTTTTGGTTTTTCTGTCGGACTTTGATGATAAACATAATGTAAGCATAGTTATAATTATGTAATTCTACTATGCAAATAATGTAAATGCAACAAGTTATGTTTTTCGTATTTAAGGTGACAGTGCAGAGAGTAGGGGGCGTGTCAAAGTCCAAAGAGCATCTCCCAACAGGGAAAATCATAATTGGAAGCTGTGATGGTGCTGGAGAAGATGAAGATGGAAAGTATTGTGTGGAGGTGAAAGTGGTGACAAGTCACTCAAGGTTTCATGATTTCGTTCAGCAAGATACCATGATTTTGAAGAGCAGTTCCGCACTTCAGGAATTATTAAGGGCAATGTTCGTATACGAGGCTAAAGTAGGCTATCTTGTCCTTAACTACACCATTGATCCAACAAAACAATGCTTCTATGAATTCAAAATCCAGTGGGAACATTACGAGAAATATTTTGATCATTTGTGAAAGCTAAAAATTAAATTTATAAATTTTTGCAAATAATTCTTCAAAACTTACCTCACTCGGGAAGCCGCGAGCAGAGAGACCAGTTCCGTCAACTTCAAAATGACATTCAGATCCAAATGTGGCCAATTGCTGAGCTGGACGAAGAGACTATCGAGAAATGGACCGAAGGAAGCAACTGTGCTGGAAGCATAGTTTTCTTGGACTGGAGGACTTTCTGTCTCAGCACTCTCCATACTGGCGCATCCATCACTTTGATTCGTTCGAATCGACAGCCTCTCTAATTTAGGCAGTGAATTCTCGCGATTTTGAGTAGGACGATTAAATGCTCCATCAGGTAGCGTTGATGAGGGTACAGTGTTTATATCTTCCACGCTCCCGTTGTGTAGATTGATTGTCGTGAAGTTTAGCCTATCAGAGCCAATTGAACTCAAAGGATCACCGTTTTCAAAACCCACCTCATGGTGAATTGGTTCAGAATGATTGTCTGAGGCTTCGGGTTTCGGATTGGAAATTAACTCTTCTTTGCTTGCTACTCCGTTACACTGACCTTCCGCACCATCGTACCTGTGCTTCCAGAGAGGAAATGTTGGATTTGTAAAATGGATAGGGTCACCAGATAGTTGGCAGTTTTCATACTCCGCTGCTCGTGTAACTCCTAAAGCAGTTTGAATGTTGGTATCAAAGGTGCCCCACTGAACTGATGCCTGATTTACATATTGGAGGAAACTGGCTTCAATCGCGTATGGTCCAACAACTTCGGAAGCTGTAGTTGGAACGAGGCTAAGAAACTGAGTGCAAGAATCGTAAAAGTCTATGTTGGGAAGACGGAGACGTCGTTGTGATACCATCAGGTGATGCTGGGGTGTTAGATACTTCAAGATCGCTTCCAACCAGAAATCCTCACAGTATGATTCCAGAAGCGCATTGAACAAACTTAAGGTGGAGACAAGAACCTGAAAATTTGGGTTTTTTAGAAATTACGAATCCACTTAATTAGTATTGAAAGAGTTTGTGACATTTGCGAAATTACGCAAACCGACTTACGCTAACAGACTCATGGGTGTCAAGTCGCTGAATGAGTATATTTAGCAACTTCTTGTTCACGAATTGGACTAAATTCTTAACCAGTATCGGATGAGTTACATTTCTACAAACTACTTCAAAGTAGAACGTAACGATCCCGATTTCTTCATTTAAGCTCTGCAAATGAACAATCCCAGAATTAATTTTCTTTAAATAAAGCATATAATTTACACGCAAGTTGGTAAATTAAATTACTAAGCATTGTTAGAATAAGTTCAAAAAGAATTAAGCAATTCAAAATAATTTCTCATTAATCGAGTTAAAGTGTAGAAAATTTACAAGTCAAGCTTCTCCAGACCCAGCATTCTATGAAGAATCGATGTGTTTTCAAGCACTGAGTTTTAGCTACCACTACCGTCATGCCATATCCGATTGCCAATTTCGTCGTATCAAACGACTGTCATGCAATGCGATGCAAACTTTCATGCAATTAGTAGACGCAGACCAAGCCCTTTCTGTTAGAGCAGAATGGCGAATAAAGAATGGAGAGTGACCCACGTAAATGAGAATCGACTAACCGTGACGTAAGATAAGTCATGTTCATTTGGTTTGTATAAGCTCCCCTCATCCTCATCCTAGGATCCCATTTAAAAATTAACGGAACAATAAATACAGTGCTTGCACAAGAGTCATAATTCATAATAATCATTATCTTCCCTCAACCAACAAATAACTTTTGGACAAAAGAAATCTAACAAGAGACGCAGGACGCAGGATATACTCACCTGAGTCAGAGCAGATTCTATGACGGCCAACAAGAACGCATTTGTAAAACATTCCCCAATGGTGGTCGCAACCGACTCAGGGGCCGCATGCGTGACTTCATCAACAAATTTTAATTGTTCAACAAAAGGACTCAATTGGGAAGGAGTAGCGTACATGAATGTCGGGAGCTGAGCAAAACACGCTGAAAGTCCACTAACCACCACATTCTACAAGGTCAAAAATTATTGAGCAAAGTTAGCACATGGCGAGGTAATGAATTCATGGTGATGCAACGTCCTTACTGTTAAGCCAAGACCAGATTCTTGAGATAAGCTACGCTCCAATCCTGGAGATTTGGCAGCCAATTGTATGAGCTGAATAAATGAATATCGAGCCGTCTGCGCAAGTTCAACAACCGTGTTGCGTAAACTGTATTCCAATAAAAGACCAGCCAAGGCGTAGGTGCCATCCCAAGAATCGCTTCCAGCGTCATCAGAGGTCGTTTTAGCGTATCCAAGTAATTCCCTGTCTCTTGAAGCAGCTTCACATAGTGAATGGAGCATGGCAACCAACTTCAACTCGTCCTCTTCTGGCATTTGCATCCCTATCGGTTTTAAATATTCCATGTTTGCAAATGCATAGGTAGCTAAATGGTTAACTTAGCCACTAACGTTTGTTGTGGTACCTTTGACTTGAAGATTGTGCAACCACCGAATAACTTGATCTGAACACCGATTTTGGATCCAGAATACTTTGCATGATTTATCCGGAGATACCTGCTCTAATCGGCTCATTACAAGAAATGCTATCATCTGACTCAAATGGGAAATGACTATTAGAGCCCCATCGGAATCCTAAAGAAACGAATGATATAATTCACTGTTCCATAGTTAAGATAGTTAGGATAGGATCAATTACTGTCAATGTAACATACCTCACAAGTTTGCATCACTTGTAGCGCTTGTGCCCAATGGTTCTCCAAGAGACTGTACATGGCTCCTGGCTCCACTTTCTTTCTTTCCATGGTTCCAGTGGCACTGCCCGACGCCTGTGATCTAATCCAGCTCATCATCTTCAACTATATCAAGTAAAGTTACGAGGATACAAAAGACAAGTGTATGGATATCAATCTGCCATCGAAATCAAAAAGGGTGTCGGTGTCCTAGTTTTTCCATTGCCCAATGAACAAGAAAAGAGGATTAGCCAATGGCCAGAACACTTTACAAACATTCTGCAACTCACGTATGAATTCCTTATCCCTCCGTTACATTACCAAAGTGGATGCGTGAATTACTTTCATCTTAAAATTAATTTCTGTAGATAGGCAGAGGAGTATACACAGATACAAGAATCATCCTTCGCTCCAAATCGATATCACTGACCCTGAGTAATGGAGTAGAGTCAGATTACAGTAAGCACCATTAATCTAATCTTGGATCACTTTACCTAGAAAAAAGGAATGAACTGAGCACATAGGTGATAATTCTGTGATTGATTTGGTTATCCTTGACAGGAAGGAGTTGATTTTTGCACTAAACTTTCAATTTCATTTTAAGTTTTACTCCAAAAAATTCACCACAACTCACCTTCACCCTTCAGAATTGGTAATCACCGTACTAGAAAAACTTTACAAGTATAATACCTGTACTGAAAAAGTATTTAAAATTATTCCTTATACGTAAATAAACATAATTCATTTATAATTTACAAGCGAATTAACAAATTTTTAATTTATCTTTTTACAAGTGGTTTCTGATTGAACCAAGTTGGTCTGCCCATAGCTGCACTCTGGGTGCTTGTAAGAATGAAAGTGAGATTTAATTTTTGTTGTAAAAAGGTTAAAGGTAAAAGTGAAGTTTAGTAAACAAAACACCATGATTCATTATCCAAAGGTCAAAGTCCAGTAGAGGAAGCTCAAACTTTGTAGACAGCCGAGCTAATCGATCCTTGAACTCGATCTTAAAGTCTTTAATTCTAAGCTGTGATTCAAGAACTCCTGTGATTAATTCCCACCTCACTTCCTCTTCATTCCTTTGCTCTCTTTCCTTGTCATTTTCTGAAGGCATTCGTTAGCAACTCGCCAGATACTACAAACGATAATCAAATAACTCTTGCACACATTCCAAGTTTGGTTCCAGGTACATTATAATTTATATAAATAAATCTCAGCGTGCGATTCGTCCGTGTTCTTTGGTTGTAAACACATTTTGGATTTTGTCTTCATTAATAGAAACAGACCATACCATGGCCAGGAAATGCTCGTTCTGGTGGATGGCAATAAGTTCTGGAGTTGGAGTTTATTTTGGTATCACCATTTTCTTCCTATTCACTTTCTACTACAAGAATGATGCTGCTGGAGCATTCGGCCTCTTATCGGGTAAGCCAAACTAAAACATTCACTGCTGGGAGGCTTGTGACTTGTGATGTATTCAGGATGAATATTAATTTCTAAAAAATCATCTTGTAGGGATTTTTGCTGCAATCTCACTTCACTTGACTTTACTGAACTCAGATAACAGGCTGGTAACTTGGTATTCTCCAAATAATTTGAAGTCATTGTCGGTGCTAGGAATGATCTGCACCCTGGTTTCATTCGGCCTAACCTTATTCTACATTTCATTCGCCTACACGAATAAAATACGTAAGGGATGCTCTCAGTGCACTCGGAGAGGGACATGGATTTAGAACTGTAGATGACACAATTATGCCAGAAATCACTGTTGTAATTCTGTGGACTCATTTTGTTTCAGCGATGATGCCGGTTAAGGGGAGTTACTATTTGGTTGCCGTGTGGTCCGCCATGACTTGCAAGTGGGCGCTTATTGTCTGCATCACAAGTTTTCGGTACGCCCGGATTCTCGAATATACGACGCCATTCCTCATCGTCCAAGAACAGGACTGAATAACTACTTAAGCTTTATACTAATCACTAAAATCGCTCGCACGCACACTCGTGGCCTTATACTTTTTACAAGCGCACAAATGTATTAGCTGTCACAACGAAAAGACAATCATAGGCATCTTATTAATTAACATCGCGCCTACTCCTTCTCCTGAGGTTTTACCATCTATATAATTATTTCAGGATACGCAACTTCATTTGTTATTTCAAATCATTCATTTTCCTTTAAAAAGCACAACTTAGAACTAGTCCAAAATCTTTTACCGCATCAAGTACATTCGCAATAAACACGTCAAGAATAGTAATTGGAAATTGAAAAACATGAACAGGAGTGATTGATTGCCGTGATCGTTCTTCAGTGACCGCTTTCTTTTTCTGGTAAACCTTGTCCTCCATTCGAGGTCCAGCGATGAGAATGAGAGTCATCGGTCACTAGCAAAGGATAAACTTTGAGCTGTTAAAATTGCACCTAGAACGCTAGAAGTTGTGTAACAAAATTTGGTCAAAACTTCCCTTCCGATGGTACACTGACTTATGGACTTTGAGCGATGACCTAAAATGGTGGATCCATAAATTACAATGCACATGTGAATTTCCGGGTAATAGTTTCTTTTACCTATTTTTATAAAACTTAAAACAGATGGGACATTGTGCTTTCCCTTCCTCGTCAACAAAGGCAGAGCCCTGGATAATCATTGGTGAGTCATCATCATGGATACCCAGTGGATCCCGAAGGCTGCCCAGACCTTCCTCTATTTTCGTGTCTCGAGATCTTAACTGATGATGGACCAAAGTGACGTTCTGCTGCGTTGGAGGCGGAGGAATTCGCGATGACAGCAGATTTCTAATATGGTGGTCTGACAGGGGATTGGAATTGGATGCGGCTTGTGGCAGTGGCGGTGATGGAACCATGCATAGGTCCTTCTCCTTCTTGCATTTCCAAATCGTAGATCACTGCAACTAAAAGTAAAGAAAGTAACCGTGATTTAATTTGATCCATACCCCTTTAAGGAACTCTTGACTTTTATTTCTGAAATGTACGAAAAAATAATTTCTTCTCAATTACAACAGGGAAATCAAGAAGAGTGAACAAAGTTTTTAAAATTCAAAATGGAAGCAGAAAAATAGGATTGTTGTTGTTAACTTAAAAGTTGATGAAGCTGATGTTATTGATGTTATTTGATGTCCAAATAACAAAAGCATTTCTACGAGTAAGAGATCGTCCAAAGCTTCATTGAGTATTCCTAGCCCAAGTTGTGATGGTTTCGATGATGAGCATCAAGAGCTAGACGCGTTCGATAGACATATCCACAAATTTCGCAACTAAAAATCTGTTTCCCCTGTTTCAGAAGAATATCGCTATGTGCTTGACAAATATGGCGTGACAAATTAGAGCGGTAGAGGGTCTCATTGCAGTATTGACAATTTCGTAATTTGGATCCATGCTTGAAAGATTTCACTTCACTTCGACGAATCGTTTGAGATCTGGTGGATCCTACCTTCTTCCGTTTGGATAACAGGGGAGCTGCGAACCAATAAGAGCACAAAACTTGGTAACTTATCCCTCTGCCATTAAAACTAAAATGCCTATTCTCCTGACGTGACTGGTAACAATTCGACTTAATTTTAAAACTACAACTCCTTCTTATCTCCTCAATGTATTCCTGTGATAAATTGATCTGTGGTTGTAAAGTACATTTCGATTAAGAAAGGTTTTGTTACAAAGGTTACACAGTTCACGATTTATGACTTCGGAGACTTTTCCCTGCTGAACTGATCCTGCTCTATTAAAATATTTGGGATGCGTGGATTGATGAAGTGTTTTTGTCCGATTTTAGTTTGAACTGAGCCCTGTCTATCATCGATTGGGAAACAGGAGCAGGAGGTTTTATGATGCTGACTGTAAGAACTATCTCTCCAGGGCAGGGTTGAGTCATCGCAACTAATTCTGGAAACGTTAATACAATTGAAAGGAAGAAATATTTTAGGAGTAGCTTTGGAAGAAGCCTTCAAAAGGATTATGAAACGATTAGTTTAAATAAGAAAGTAAGGGGAAACTGATTCCAATGTTGTTAGAATTTATTCTAAAAGCTAAAGGGAAGTCGCCAACTACCTCGAGATGAAAAATTCTGCAGCTAAAGGAAGTAAATTGATTATAGTTGATTTAAGTTACCTCTTTGGGGCTGGGAAGATCCAGATTCAGAAGTTCCGGTCAAATGTTCTATGAATTCTGGAAAAGGAATATGAATGACGGTCAGATAATGAGTCCAATTAAATCCAAACTTACTTTCCGAGTCCATTGCGTCGTCATGTTCAAACTCTTGGAATCCATCCTGCTCCTCTTCCGTGTCCTCAAACTGCCCACCACCGTATATTTCCTGCTCCGCAACTTCAATGGACTCATCATCCGATCTGACGAATATTCCATTCTCGGGTTCTCCGAATTCTTCTTTGATGCTTCCGGCCAGTGGGTGTGGAGTGATTGCGAACATGGAAGAATTCCTCGAACACTCCGCCTGCAGAGTCGGAGTCTCAATTTGAGGAATGTAAGACTGACCAGTTAGGAGCGATTGCAGACGTGAACGCGGTGGTGTAGGACATGTTGAAGAAACTTTTGCTCTCTTGTATTGTCCCGGAGAAATTGCACTGTTGAACACTTGTGTATCGGATCCCGTGTCAACTGACTTTGTTGTTGCGTGGGAATATATTCCAGTTGGGGCCGGCTGGAGGTCGGGAAGGATCGGAAAAGTTACTACTGACTCTTCATCCTTAAACGCATTCCATAAAAATCAAGATCAGCACATAAAATTAGCTTAAGCTAAGTTTATGTTGCAGCGAAAGCACTAGGATAAGGAGTACCCAACCAGTACCTGTAGACCCTGTAGACCGTCCCCTTCTGGCTGTGCTAGTCCTTCAATCTGGAGCAATTCAGCAGTTTTCAAGAACGTCTCCAAATCTCTTTGGTGTACATTAACTTCCCCGTGATACACAAAACGAATGATGTATTCCAGGATATGGAAGCGAACGTTGTTGAGAATAACAATGGTATTCTGGTTTACTTCATTGGTCTGAAAATATAACACTTTTGTCGGTTTACAAATGAAATGATCGTGAATTCAATCGTAGAAAACATAGAAATACAGTTTCCCTAAGCGACAATGTATTTCTACGGTAGAAAAATACTGACCTTGAAAAGTCTTTTCAGGAAAGGACTGCAAAGAGATAGGAGGAGCTTGTGTGCTTTGACAAATTTTCCATCACAAGCCAGCACAACATCTGTGAATTCAGCTTCTTCCAGTAGGGTTCCAAGGCCTTTGGCCAAATGTGTACTGAAGGTATTCCAACGAAGACAATAAGAGGATGCTGTTCCTCCAACAGCAGCCACGATGGGGGATTCAGTGTTGCTCATATTCTTTCTACTTCAGCTGTTGCCTTGTCAGCTTGGTCGAACGCTACACAGCATACAGCAATAAGTTTCTGCTTCTTCTGATACAAAGCCCAGATCCTGTGAATAAATCAATTTAACAGGTGAGATTACGTGTTCGAATTTAAAACAACAGTATTTTACGTTTTACCTTATACGTAAACTGATGACGCGATAGCGAGTATGTTCTTTTCTTCTCTGCGTATGGAAGTGGAATAATTGCTGAATAGAAAATTCCTAGGAAGGAGGACTAGTTACATATGACTTAGGAGTCTGTTTTGATTTGACATTCCAAATGTGAAATGGATTGGTGGAGAGAGGTTCTTGATTGCTTCTTCTGTCTGCTTCTTTTGCTTCCACTTCCACCAGCCTGTGCGCATGTTGCGCATTAGCTTGACTCTTACTGAGAAGTCTTCATAGAACTTTGCGAAGTTGGTGAGTGCCGGGTGCTTTGTGCTGTTGAAGCAAAGTGAAGCCGATTTATCGATTCTAAGCTCAATAGTACCACCACCTCCTCCTTCCTCTTCCAGAACTTTAACCTTTTCAGAAGAAGAGCAGACGGCCTGGAAAACCTTTTCATGTCACACTGTAAACTTTGCCGGCACGTGTCACCACTACCAAGCAGTTTTGCTTAAGTTGACATTTTTCAATGCAAATAACGCGTGGGCATCTTTCTTTGTTCGGGGAGAAAGTGGGAGACGCCATTTCCTTTTCAGTTCCACAAGCATCTTTTACCTTTTCCGGTCTCAAATTGGATTTGATCTACAAAACAAATTAAGTTAAATGAACTTTATTACATTCCCGAGAAAATTGGTGGTATGCGCGGAGATAGTTAATCTATGCTTCTCCTACAATTCGAGAATTCGACCAGCAGTTGACTTTCTTTTCAATGGATAAGAACTGGAGGAAGATGAAAAAGAAGAAGAATTGATGATGCGTCCTTTCTTTTCCCCAAGAGAAAAGACAAGGACCAAAATATTTTGAAGAAAGAAGTAGAAAGTTTTTATTTCCTGGAGAGAAAAAATTCAATTCCGCGTCTTCAAACGAGTTTTAGTGGAGCCTCATATGGTCATCAATCCAATGTGACTCACCGCAGCAATTTTTTTCATTTCGGGTCTTTCTCAGCTGGAGAAAGCCTGGATAGGGATTACATGTCATTCTGTTATTGTTTCTTCCCTGAAGTCTTCAATAGTCCTCTCAAGTAGTCCTTCTAGCCTAACCTAAAGTTGGTATTAGGGAAAAAAGAAAGTAAATCTATAAAATGCATGTCCTTCATTTCCACCTCGCTTCCTTCCCTTTTCACTCTGATTGGAGAAGTTGGAAGGAATGGAGAAAGTTTGATGAAAATGTAAAGGTTATGGGTGGCAGGTACCAGCAGCAGCGCAAGCAATTGTGTTGCGTAAATGGAGCATTTATGTAGGTTGCCAATAAATACTTTAGATCCATTTCACTTCCCTTTCAATCACTTTTACGCCCTCGTTGACTTTGGATTTAGTATACCAAGGGGGAAAAAGTATTGGGCGGATTCCGTTTTACCACCACCACTGCCACTGATGAAGTAAGGACTAATCCTATCATTTGGCCCTTCTAAATGGATGTTTGAGGAGTCTTACGATGGCACCACTCTTGTAAGAAAGGAAGTTCATTTGGAAATAGGGATAGGATGAGTTGCTTTCACTCTTCCCTCCAAATGTGTGTCGCTGGAGGGAGGGAAAGCGGAGTAGGAAGACTGGTACTGCTGGAGAAAGTAGAATTTTGTGCTGGAGAAAGTAGAAGCCCAGTAGCATTTGGGATTGGCAAGGAAGAACCCGTCGAATCTTCCTTCTTGATGGTGGTAGTCCATGTGTGGTTTCCCATCAGTTCAGCAGTAGTCACTATACTGCTCTCAGCCCCATCGCATCTTCGCATAACCAATTCCCATTAGTTCCAGAGATTCGGCAGAGATCCATTCAGGAGGAGACCCAGATTCATCATTTTCATTTTACCTTTGACAAAAGGAGGAAATAAAAGGTTCTGGTGGTGGGGATATAAGGATACTAGGATACTAGGAAAGGAAAATCCATTCTCTAATCTTCTCATCTTCCGACGTAAGTCCTCCTCCTGTCTTTATCTAATAACACTCTCCTGTTTTCTCCATTTCTCCCATGGCTTCGGCTCTTTCATTAACCTTTCTCCAGGAGTAATCACTTTTAATTATAACCAATCAATCGATCCATCCAGGCCAACCAGGTTAATGTCGTTTTTCCTTATTTTCATCCCAGAAATACTTTATATCTTCGCATTTTCCTCTCGAGTCTCAACTGAATGAGACGTTGGTAAGGATGGGCGAAAAAGTAAGCCCACCAATCCAACTTTACTTGTTCAAAGGAAAGAGTTTGAATAATCTCCAGAAGGTCCCCCGAATATATCTATCTGCTGAACTTATTCTTGGAAAAGTTTACTTTCTCTGGAGAGCTCGTTAAAAGTATTCTCAAAATTCTATCATATGCGCCAGCAATTCCTGGGTTCCCATTAACGCTTACTTGCGCCCAGGTGGATGGATCCCTTGCATAATGAGACACTTTAGTTCCCTTGGAGTAGAAAATAAAAGTGCTGGCAAAAGTTTTCCTTAATGGTTTCAAGAACTCTTACGATTGAACGATTGCGAAATCCCATTCCCATTCTATTGTTTTGTAATATCCGGTGATACTCAATTTCCTTCTGCTATAATAGAATTTCATCACCATAAATTATCATTTTATTAAAGAGTGTATTGTAGGCTGCCAACGAATGTTTGATGCGTCACTGGTTAAAATCATTCTGTAGTTCAGTTGTATTTTTGATCTCACTAGAAGACTCAGAATGCAGGCCAGAAAAATCACAATCAAGCATTATTTCGATGGACTTCCCAAATTATCCGATTTTGACCTTGTTGAAGAAACGATTTCTGATACCCTGAACGACGGGGGTAAAATATTCTTACAACGAATATCGATTCCGTTTTTCCGGCTTGAAAACTTTCCCTTTTCCTAAACAGAAATTCTCATCAAGGGAGAATGTTTCAGTGTGGATCCTTACATGCGAGCTTTTGGGAATCGTGATAGAGTAAAAGTTGGTGATACAATGCTTGGTTCCCAGATTGCCCTGTAAGTACTTTGGAAAGCAAGCATATTTATCTGGAAAGTCCTTGAGACAAGTGGTTGTAAGCAAATCTGGTTTTAGAGTCCTCAAAAGCAGGAATCCGAAGTATGCCGAGGGGAGCAAAGTCCTTGCCTATGTTGGATGGAGAGATCACACTGTTTGCAATCCGGATAAATTAAAGGGAATGTTCTCCATGATTCTCCCATTACCGGATTTGAAGGGACTCCCGGACTCTTATGCTCTCGGACCCTGTGGAATGACCGGGTACGGATATAATTGTCACTCTTTTCCCTGAAGTTTTGCAAAGTGACTGAAGTTATGCAAATTGCCCGAATGCTATTACGTCCAAACTTTCTCCATAGATTGACGGCGTATTTTGGTTTTCTCAAACTCTGTGAGCCAAAGAAAGGAGAGACAGTTGTGGTGAACGCCGCGGCTGGAGCAGGTTTGTAACTTTTCCAGAATTTTGTAAAAGTTTTCTTCATCATGATATGTGACTGACACTTTCTTTTCGTAAATGACTTTCAGTTGGAAGTATCGTAGGTCAAATTGCGAAGATCAGAGGTGGGTTTGCCCTTTAACATTTTCTCAATAACTAAACTATCGCTTCAGGTTCTTTTCAGAAAGTGAAAGCTCGTAAAGAAACTCTTGATGATCTTCTTCTTTTTTTGTCCTATTTTGTGTAGGCTGTAAGGTAGTTGGTTTTGCTGGGAGTGAGGAAAAAGTTAACTGGCTGAAGGATGATTTAAAGTTTAACTTTGCGTTCAACTACAAACAAGTTCACTTGGATAAAATTCTCAAGAAATTCTGTCTTGAAGGCGTCGACTGCTACTTTGATAATGTAAGTTCTACATCTTGTTCCTTTTCGTCAAAACATTTTGAAGGGCTTTGCCAACGCTTCCAAGCGAAAACTGTCTCTTGTCACAAGAACTTCTAACCTTTAAATTCAATTTCTATATCAAGAGTTTTCCCACCTGAAATATCCTGTTCCATTTTAAAAAATAAAAATGATGATGGATGGCAGAAATTGAGCAGGAAAACGGAATAAAGACGATGGTGATAGAGTACAATCGATCAATAAAATGACTCAAGAACCTTTCATGCTCAATCTTGGTTACGTTCTTTTTATAGGTCGGCGGAGAGTTTTCGCACACAGTCCTTAAAAACATGAATACGTTTGGACGCTCTGCAATTTGTGGATCCATTTCACAGGCAAGTTTTTTTTTATTAAAGGCACCAATTAATTCTTTCCGAGTTTTAATTTTAGTGAGTCTGATTCCGACGAATTTCAGTACAACAATAAATTAAATGCGGAAAACAAAGGTAGCCTTATCGTATAATAACAGTTAGAACCCGGGGAGTTTTCCTAAAAATAAAATTGTAACTTTATAGTTTCTTTCGACTATTGGAATCTGTCTGTGAAGCAAATAAAAATGGAAGGATTTATGACATCCCGCTGGGTATCTGAATTTGAAGACGGCGTGAAGCAAATGGCCACATGGATTCATGAAGTAAATCATAAAAACTGTTCATGCGATTTTCAATTTATTCTAAATTTATTCAATAACTTTCCAGGGCAAAATAATTGTTCGTGAAACGCATACAAAAGGATTTGAGAACATGCCTCAAGCCTTCATCGATCTCCTTGAAGGAAAAAACATGGGGAAAGCTATTGTCGTTTTATAAGGAAACGCTGAATATTGTTTACCTCCAGCCATTTATCGTACTCGTGTGTGCTTCCTTAAATATCATCGTTCCATTGAACGCCGAGATTTTTAGAATTGGAAAGGTTTGAAAACAGGAGGATAGAATATAGTCGTGAAAATTGATGTGGTCTCTTCAGTTTTGATGTTGATAGTCTGATGGTAGCATATCCAGAATGGCAGATGAAGAGTCGCAGAGTTCCATTTCCTGCTAATTCGGGTTGACTTTCCAATAATAATGTCGTGCGTCTGTGTTAAACTTTCACCTTCCTCGTCCTACTCGTTAAGTCTGAGAGTATCTATCATTCGGCTAAATCGCTGTCCGTCTGTTGTAACTTTTAATTGCTATTTGTGACGTCTCGTGTCGCTGATTGGTACCTTTAGTGGACAATACTCCGGTAACTAATTCCTAATGTATATGTTAACATGGACTAGTAAAATCTCAATGTAGTAAACATATTTTGTAACACCTACCTGCTAAACCCAATGATGTATAAGTGGGAAATATTTAGTAATTGCAAAGTATTCAATAAATTAGATCCCACTAGAGTTTTCCCTAGAAACAAATTTGGTCGTGGCATGAAATCCTTCTACCCCATAATTTTTTCAAGAACAATGGAGCGGACTTCGATTCTTCCAGTTCTTTAAGACGTCTCTGACGCAGTTTCGACATCCGAACTTTGATCAGCGGCGGAACCAGAGTCGGAAAACTGTTGATGCCACATTGAAGCATAGACGCAATCCCGTGCCAGTAATTGGTCGTGCCTAAAAGATTTAAAAAATAGTCAAACGAGTATTTACGCCGAGTATATCAAAAAAAATTTACTATTTATATTGATTTGTTTGAGTCCTTACGATCCGAATTCAACGATACGCCCTTCGTCCAGAACGATGATTGTGTTTACATTAATAATTGTGGAAAGGCGATGGGCAATTATAATGGTCGTTCTATTTTGGTATAGATTTTCCAGGGAACTCTGAATTTGCTTCTCAGTTTCCGTATCCAAAGAGGAAGTGGCTTCATCCAGTAGTAAAATTGGAGTATTCCTCAAAACGGCGCGGGCAATACCAACTCGCTGCTTCTCACCGCCGCTAAGCTTTAACCCACGGCTTCCAACCTGAAATGGATACAAGTTGCAACACGCTGTATTAGTTGGAGTTAGGCAGAAAAACAAGTATAAGATTGATTGAAGCAAAATCTTTAACATTACCTCAGTTTTATATTTGTCAGGAAATGCGCTGATGCGTTCATGAATACAAGCAGTTCTGGCGGCATGTTCGATTTCCTCGTCACTAGTATCCATCTTACCATACTGGATATTATACCTACAAACAGACAATATTTTCGAATATTAAGGACGCTGTTACTTTTGATAACGTACTGCTCATATTTTGTGTGCATTTTCTTACTTGATAGTGTCAGCAAAAAGTACAATTTCTTGTTGAACGACGCTAATGGAGTTCCGCAAAGAATTCGACTTGACCTTTCTTATATTTTGGCCATTGACAAGAATTTCACCTTCGGTAGTATCATATAAGCGAAAAAGTAGTTTTGTTAGAGTGGATTTTCCAGAACCAGACCGACCTACCTGAAATTTTTAAAACGTTTTTAATTTATATTTAATTTTTTTTAGCTTTGAATACCCCATCTTCCCATTGTCGTCTAGGAGCGACCGAAATATGCCACTTGTGCACGCTCGGCGTGAGTTTCTCTATTCTAATCAATAGATAGAGAGCTCCCTCCCATAAACATACATACATACATACATACATACATTGTCGTCAATGACATGCATTGATCATTATTAGAAGCAAGAGCGATTTTACTTACAAACGCAACGGTATGTCCTGCTGGAATAGTGAAGCAAAAATCCTTGATAACTTGGCGTTCTGGAACATAACCGAAGCTCACATTTCTAAATTCAATAGATCCTCCGCTCTCGTCAATTTCCAATTCCCTTGCATCTGGATCGTCAGTTATTTCAGGAAGAAGATCCAAGACCTCACCAATTTTCACTGCATCAACTGCTTTCTCCTGAAGCCTCCTAGATAAAATAAAAAAAACGCAAAGGGTTGTAAACGGACGTTATAAATATTACAATTGTTTTCAATTAAAGTAGAACTTTTGGAGTTTCTAAATTTGTACTGCTTGAAAGTCAGAACTCAACTGGCCCTTTCCTACATTAGTTTTGTGAAACTTACTTGTAAAATGACATAAAAGAATCTACCGGCCAAAGAATTGTCGAGAAAACTCCGCTGAAATACAAGTAGTCTCCAGCCGTTAACCCCTCGTCGCCGACCAGAACTGCTTGAACGACTAGAGTAATCACAATCAGTTCTGCGCCAACTCTTGAGAAATCCCTGACAGTGCGAAATATTTGTCCGAATACCATGTGATCCATGCGCTTCTTCTGCTGTTCAATATAAGCATTTCTGTATTTCATTTGTTCGTAGTCTTCCGTTGTGAAATATTTCATGGTTTCGTAGTTTTCAAAAGTTGCACTCCGTGAAGTCCGTGCTTTACTTTCGCTCTTTTTCATTTCGGTTAGCTTGGTTTTTCGTCGTCGAATGACAAACACGTCGATTAACGCAGATAGAATTCCTGAGAAGACAACAATGGAAGACAGCTTACTGGGGTAGGATCGCGCCAAGTAGACCACGCTCACTGCCGTATTCAATGCGTCAGGAATAAGTTCACAGATTGTATTAGTTATGTCATGGACAATCCCTGGAGATGTGGACATCAGGACAAAGACTTCACTAGCTTGGTTCTCCAAATGCCAGCGAAGGCTCAACTTTTGCAATTTTGAGAATATGGCCATCTACGAGAAAGAAAAAATAATATAATATAGAAAATATATTTAATTTATAATAGATAATATTTTTATAATAATATATTTAGAAAGAAAGAAAAATTAGAAATGTTCAGAATAATAACTTAATCGTGAGTTAATTGTTCCAAACGTTAATGACTACGCTTTAAAAATCGGTTTGAACCGTGGGAAATAAACTTTTTTCTTGTTGGTTTAGATTAGCATGGTTGGCCTATCGTGTTTTCATTTTGGCGTTCGTTCGTCGCCTCATTCGTTCTTCTCGTGCATAACGCTTACTTACCTGTATTTTTATTGCAGATTCTGTATCGATCTGCATCTGAAGGTAATATTTTATAATCCAGAGAGTACTCATATGAAGAAATTTGAGCACATAGTAAATTACTATGTAATCCCATCGAAATTCAAGACGAGCTGAACCCAGACGGTCCAAAATTGAGGAACCACCCGTAAAGTTGGTAATTTCAGGATGAAACTGCAAGCTGTTCACTAAAAGCACCATTAACAGAGTTCAAAGTTTGAATACTTGGTGTCTGAAAAGTGAATTTGTTTTTTTTTAAATAAATTTACCAATATTAATGGAGTATATGCGACGGTGAAAGGCACAAAAGACCGTTAGGATCGTCACAACGAAGAAGAGCATTATGAAAACCAGCCCTCGTTGACTACTTGGCAGAATATATTTTCTGAGGCGATAGTATATGGCCAATGTGGGCAGTATTCCTTCCGGCAGTGTTTGCGTCTTGGCAGTATCTTCAGTAGCTGGCGGAGTAAATGGGGATGGTTCATACGCCAGAATTGTTACAAGGAGTATCCTCAAGAGGAAATTAGCCACATTTGCATCCAGATCATCGTTTTTCAGGCTTAGTTTACTGCCAAATTTGATTACGGATCCCACTAGCAACGCCATTGCCTGAATGAGCGTAGATCCCCAACTATTGTTTTGATTGACGGATAATTTTGAGCGGAAGTTGAAGTAGGTCATGGTCATTGCCAAGGGTAGCATAACGCTTGAGATCAGGAGTGGAAGTGTCCATGTGAACCCATCTTTCCAAATTGTTTCTAAAATTTCCAGGAGTGCAAATGCAATAAGGCATGCAACCTATAAAATTGAAAAGGATTATAAAACCTCATGAAAACGTTGATTGATTATCTTGCAATCACGCCCTCAAAATCCGAAGTGCAAATGACTAATAATTGGAGCATGATTATATTTTGGAACATTTAAGTGGGTTGCCCAACATTCCTGATTCAGGGAATTGTATCCAGAAAAATCGGAGCCCCAAGTCTTTCAATAAAGGTTTTATTAAGCTTGTGAACTTAATTCTGAACCGACTATGGAATAATCGCTCGAGCGTCATAAACTGCATTAAACATTGTGCTTCACAAGAAAAGGCGAAACACCAACAATAGAGCTCCTTTTTTTTTAAATGTCCACCAGGAATACTTTTTATTATTGTAAGGATTTACTGACCTTTCGTATAAATTCGGTTCTTTTACATTTCTGTTCCTGTTCTGAATGTAGGATTCCATATTTCCACAATTTGATTAACTTTTTAATTTCGACTAAAACAATTACACTGAAAGCACATCCAAAAGTAATTGCATGGCTGGAGAGTGATAGCGAAATTGAAGGGATCATTCTGAAATTCGTCTTATAAGTTGGTATCTATTAAATTGCTTATTGTTTCAAACTGGTTTTGCACTTGAGAGATTGATGGACTGAGAGATTTTTGCCACTTGCCTTCTAGAATATATATAGACACCATAAAAAAAAACGCAAGCGGAGTTCAAGGTCCTTGTTGCAAATTCGTTTTCATTCATCCTTTTATTCAAAACGAAATTATGATGACGCATCAATGTAAAATGGAGAATGGAGAGAACCGACGTCATTTCTACGAAAGAAAACGTTGTCATCCACAACCACATATTTTTACTTGGTCGTTCTGAATGGTTCATTCAGGTTAAATTAGTCCCAGTGAATTTGAATTCGCAATTTTTCCAAACTATAATAAATAACTATCCCCAAAATATTCGCTACGAATAAATAAGCTGGTTACACGAATAAACCAAAAATTTGGGTAGGCGTCAGTGGAAAATAAGTGCAAATTTTCAATTAAATTTTGTCGAAAACTGTTGAACTTTTTGAAGAAAATTTAAGAAGACTCGATGGAGCACTCTTTCCTTAAGTAAACACCAAAGTGACAACGGATTCATGATTTACGAGTAAAGTATTAAGAAACAGGCGCAGCCAATTTTTATTTTCCAGAATTTTTAGAAAGTTCAAGTTTTGAAAGAATTGTTTCCAGATCCGTTTTGTATCCATCTCGTAAGCGTTTTTCCATGTTCTCAAGTTGTGATTCCAAACGTACTGTGTTACCAGGCGCTCGAATAGTGTTTTGTCTATTCTTGGCATAACTCGGTCTTTTTCCCAATTGTTGTCGATTGTTTGCAAGGCAGAGTGCTTCCCGAATAACTTCCTTCGGAAGACGACGATCTCGAGGATCATTTGGGCGAAAGTAGAAAGTCCACCTTTAAATTTAAAATTCAAGACTTGTGACAATCATGCACTCATTTGTGGAAGCACTTCGTTTCTCAGTGCTCACTTATAAGAGGAAGGAACCAGTAATGCCCTTTGTCGTAGAAACTTTCCAAGTGAACTTGGGAGTATGGCGTTGAGTCCTTTTGAAAAGAGAAAGGACTCCAATCCAGCGATGGAAGATGTTTGCCTCAAAAGTCTTTCTGCTTTCGCTCCTTTTTCCAAACTCTACATTTTCAAATCTTAAATCTTGACGTGCTAATTTATCATTTGTGTGAAAAACTTTTTTTTTTTATCTGTTTTACCTGAATATCATGAACGGCCAGACCAACTAGCAAGTTCATCATGATAATTGTCATAAAAATTACGAATGCGGCGAAGAGAGTATGGGAAATAATTGGGTAGTAGAGTTCTTTTGCTTTCTCATGTTGCATCCCATCAATTGATGTAATCTTTTGGTAGAACAGATCATCGTAATTCAATTCTATATAATCAAAAACACCAAAACAAAATGGAACAGTATCTTGACAAAACTTTAAGACATCTTTCCAGTTATAACTTTACCTCCCACCATCATGGTGACGGTAGTCAAAATAGATCGTTGAATAGATTGGAATTGGGGTTCCTGAAAAAGAATTTATTTTTCAGAAATAGTTGTTACGTCAAGACTCACGAGAGCAACTTACGTCTCGGAATAAAATTGTGAACGCGAAGGCAAATGCAATTATAAGACACGCGTAGGCCGAGAAGAACAGTCCGAAATTTAGTATTACCTGTCAGTAAAAACTAAATTAGCGTCGCCCAGCCCACTCCTCAAATTTATGTAAACCGTGTTAGTCGAAATTCCGCCATTTCGCCGGCTGCGACTAAACTTACTTTTCCAAGCATTTGGACGTAAATCCCAAGGGCAGGAAATCTTCCAATACGCACAAGCATTAGGCTCCAGGCGACAAGTATTCCAATCTAAGAAAAACGACAAAAAGTATTAAGTTTTAGACATTAATGCAATGACAATGAAGTTAATTACCGCTGCGGTTGGGTAATGCCAATAATCCAAACACATTTCTTGCATTGGGACTACTGGCCAAACTGCCCCAAGAATTGTCCCCAGCAGAATCCATTGGAAATAGTGCTCAAATATCAAGAAATATGCACGAAACCCTTGGATCATTTGAAAAATTTCTTTCATTGTAATGATCCCTAGTATCAGGCAAAGAGAAAACCAAATCGCTTTGAGATGAACAATCCCCGTTACGGTACAAGAAATGGCGTTCAGTGCTGAAATACGAGAAGTGTCCAATTAAACAAAAATGGTGGTAAGCATATAACACATTTCCAGAATTCTGTATATTTGTGGTTTATTACTGATTTTATCACTTCTGTCCAAATACGAGGAGACGTATTCATAAGCCCAACTGCAATTCAGTCGATCAGAGGATTGGGAATCATTTATCATAGTTGGAGCACTAAACGGGCACTGCACCACGTAGACTTCGTAGACGTAAGCGCTGTAGAGCAATACCATTATTGCCTGGAAAAACAATCGAATATTGTTAACGCCGTATAAAGTTGCATTGCGATCAGAAATGAATTACATAAAATATCAAGGATATCCAAAAGAACAGACGGACGCGTTGCCATTTCAAGATAATGAAAGACTCGATAAGTGGGTGAGACAGATACGATTTATATCCCGTTCGGATCAGACATGTCAAGAATTCCGTCTCGCGCTGATCAACAGTCGAATGTCGCTTCGGTTCGGAGGGACGCTTCGTACTCTCCTTTGAACGCTGGGAGTTTGTCGATGGTGGTTTGTTCGAAGGGTTGGCAATAATTGCTCTGAAATTGATAAAAATAATTTTTAATTCAAATTGTGTCTGTAAATAACTTTTATTTGTTAGATGACACAATAGTAAATTCCAAAATCTACTCCGGTCGAACAGTTACCTGAAATCAAGTTTCAATTCACATTCAGGGTCAGTTGGATCGATATGGTTGATGGTGACGGCATTGTCCAAACTTTCTCGAATATGGCGAATCACGTGAGGCATTTTCTTCACTAGAAGACTCAACCCACTTTGTCCACTCTTGGTTCTAACATTTCAAAATTCGTAAGCGAGCCCAAACTTTCTTAACACGTTGCAATCGCAATTTACCTGAGCGTGACATCAGCTCCCTCTTGCAGAAGATACGAAGCCGAAAATGAGGAATCGTTTATGGCCGCTAAGCAAATACGCATAGTAAAACGGATTTCAAAAATTAATCTTTGACCAATTTATGAGTTACCGAGGTGTAATGGGGTGTGGCCGTTGTTATCCTGGGCATCAATTTCAGCGGAATACTCCAAGAGCAAATGTATACACTCTGCGGATTCATATCCTGAAATATCGGAAAGAATTTACGACAAAAAATATAACATTTGTTAATGAAATCAATACCTTTAGACACTGCTTTGTGTAATGGCGTCCTTCCGTCACAATCCTTGGCTCCTGCGCTTGCCTGATATGTAAGAAGTAGTCCAGTCATTTCACTATCCCCATTGTTGGCTGAAATATGAAGCGGGGTTTGTTCCCTTCCATCTTTGGCTTCGATGTTTGCTCCCGCTCGAAGAAGGAGCTCCACACACTCTGTCGAACCTTCATTTGCAGCAATGTGAAGAGCCGTCCAGAGTTCGTTGCCCTTGCAAAGAGTGACATTCGCTTTAAACGCCAAAAGTACTTTCATACACGTCTCATCCGCTTGAGTTGCGGAAAGATGGAGTGGTGTCCCGACTTCCATGGTGGCCGGATTCGGATTCGCCCCAGCACTCAATAATTTCTTTAAACATTCCGCAGAGCCACTAACCACACCCCAATGTAATGGCGTGAAGCATCTAGAAATCCCAGCATTCATGTCCGCTTTATGGGCCAACAGAATTTCTACAACTGGAAAACTTCCGCAGGCACAAGCGCATCCAAGAGGCGTCACCTTGCTTGATCGATCCCATACATTTACCAGGGCTCCTGGAATATTAGGTTGCAAATTAGAACCGAATTCAACAAAAATACACACATCCCAAAAAAATGGAATAAGCAAACCTTCTAGTAAAAGAAACTGGACAATTTGGGAATGTCCGAAAGCCGATGCAAAGTGTAATGGTGTCCTGCCCAATGAGTCGTGGTGATTGACAATAAAATTCGCATAGTTGCCACCTTTCCTCGACTCCTTGGTTTTGGTAATTGCATCATGAATGCGATCCATTTGACCTTTCCAGGCCGCTTCAAGGACTTGGATTTGGATTGGAGAAAGTCCCTTAAACGTAGTCGGGATTTCCTGCATGACCCATCCTTCTATCGAGTGAAAAATATTGTGATGAGTTTCGCCACGTCTGCTGTCCCTCTTTTTTGCTTCCTGATCATCGGGGCATGTTTGGTAGAATTTTGACGATTCTCCATCCCTATCCTGAAAAGTGATTGACTATGAAATATGAATCAATGAATTTGTTCAGTTTTATATACCTCGCTGTGATGAAATTGTGAGAGAATCCCAGGTCTTGGAATATCGTCCAAACCGATTGACTCTGAATCCTGGAATCGAACTCTATCTGGAATTTCCATACTTCGTGGAACATCTCCTCCAAAGATTCCGGAGTAGGTTGCCTCACCCCCTAATGCCGAATAATATCTGCTGTCACCCTCATTTTCTTTGGCAGAGGAAATCCGAAGTTTTCTGGAAGCTCCTCTTTTCTTGTCCATTGCAATGACTCAATTTTGAAAACCGTTTCAGTTTTATCGTAATTAAGTACCAGTTTACAGTCTAACCTTCAGTTTGCAAATAAAAGCTTCTCGTAATCATTCCAAGTTGACCAGTTTCCCTTCTTTTTAGCTCAAGGAAAACGGAAGGTGTGGTTTGCTTACCAAAAGCATTTGTCAAAAGTTTAGCTTGGTATTGTTTGGATTTTTACTCATATTACAGAACTTGTTAAATGTTTCAAGGTTTCATTGCGTGCTTATGAAAGGAAAAGTACTGCTAGGCGACGCTCATTTTACAATTTTGATTTCATGAACTTTTTCCTTTGGTTCAATCTCTTCGTAAGCATCGTTCCGAAAGGCATGATAAGCATCCATGGAGTTTGGGCGTCCGGTTCCATCACTGCTAATAGTTTGGCGAAATTCAGTTGATTTTGGTCTACCTGTCCCAGAACGATAATCCGAAGTGGATTCCAATTGGTTTAAATGATGTGCGAATTCCAAGGCCTTGGGGGTTGTGCGGTCGAAACTTTTCCAGGTCCGTTCTTCCCGGAAGGTCTCCTTGTTGTAGAATTTCCCTGTCGGCTGAGACGCCTCTGGGTTAAACCGATGGAAATGGACTGGTGAACTCGTGACGGAAGTGTAGTGGGTTGGTGACACGGATTTCCGTACAACTCGGAGTTCATCATCTGGTTCAACGGGCGATGAAACAGGACGGAGAAAGAACTTGCATTCCTCCGTCTTTGTGAGCGTTGACGTGAGCTGCTTGTGTCGCTGGAGCGTGTCAGACAGCGGCTCAGCAACATTGAACATCATCTGATCCGTGCAAATATTATCTGCCTGAAGCTTATTGGTTGGTTTTGGTGGAGGGATTGGTTTCTTGATGGCAATGGGCTTTGCCAACAGTTTGGCAGGTTTTGGAGGTGGTTCTGGTTTCTGGAAATTGAAAATCCGGGGAAAAGTTTGAGCATATTTTAGTTATACCCATTCTATAAAAACTGAAAGTTACCCCAAAAGTGGATGATTTGGGTCTATAATCCTCCCACGGTTTTCCGTGACTGGTGGGTGTGGGACGAAATTCGTAGGCTGACATTGGTCTCCCCTTTGAACTTGGCGGTACCCAAATTGGCTCAATCTTGAATGCCTCATAGTCCGACTCGTAGTCTGATTCCGTAAATTTGGCAGGAACAAACTTGGTTGGGCGACGCATCCCATAGTAATCCGAAGCAGAACTTTCTGGGCGTGAATCCTGGAATGTGACGTATGGCGAGCAGGGTGGGGAGACTGGATTGTCGACGCCATGACAGGATACATGCTCAGTATAATTGGATTCATAATTTCTGTTGGTAGCATCGTATTTTGATGAATGACGGATGGAACTGACTTGATAGGCTGGAAGTGGCGGTGGGGAGGGGCATTCAATACTCTCAAAGAGCTGTCGATACTCTCCCACTTTTCTTTTAGCTGGAAATTCAACGAGGATTGGAACATTTCGTGGCTGCTTCTGGATTTCCAACTGTGGCGATGAGGAAGGTTCTTCAAACATCTTTTTGAAATCTTTAACCTTCCTTCGTGGAAGTGTCGATGGTTCACTGGGAGGAGTTCCAGCGTCGCCCACGTCAAATCCAAGTACTTGGGCCACCGTAGCTGGAACTGTAGAAGGGCATTCAAAACGGGTAGTCACTTCTTCCTCGTATTTCTCAAAAAGACGCTTTTTGGTCGTCACGACGGATTTTCCTCCAGTTGTAATTGGACGGTCATTGACACTCAGGCTGAGCTCGACAGTTGGTTTTACTTTGAATTTCTCATTCTTGACTTGAATTGGTGAGTGCCGAGTGTCAAGATTTGAGGAGGCTTCCGAGATGTCCTTTTTGATTTTTGTATTCAAAGAAGCCACCAATTCTGAAACTGAGGGTCGACGCTTATCTCCATTTACGCTTTGCTCCTAAAGTTGCAAAATAGGATTAGTGTAAATTGTTTAATTATTTAACTCGTATAAAAATCTTTTCACTAAGATTACCATTTCCCGTGAAGCAACAAAAGGGACTTCTCTGCTCTCCTTTTTCCCTTCAGGAATTGCAAAATGGACAACAGCCGGAGGAATCGTTCTTTGTGCTTCTCCAGAGATTTTGGTTTGGGCAGAAGAGTTGCAAAGTAGTTGTGGCGATGGTTCATGCGTCTGCGTGTCATTGTCCAGAACGAATTTGGGTTCCATTCCCACCCCGTATTTCTCCAGTCTCATCTCGGATTCTTTGTGAACATAGATCTTTTCTTCAGAAACAAAATCAGGCATTCCTGATTCTACTGTTTGTGTTTCACTGGTTAGAAGCAACTTTGCAGGACTTTCGGGTTTCAATTCTTCAAACTGAGGACTGCGCGGAAATTCTAGAATTCCAGGTGCAATTTGTGTCACCGTTCCACTGGTAGCTGGTATCTCGCCAACTTGTCTAGGTAAGGTTGGAGTTTGTGTCTGAATTGTTGACAGGATTTTTGCAGGTTCCTGCATCAGGATCACAACTGGCTCCGGACTTTGAAATCGCTGAGTTTGGGTTTCCGAATTGGCTAAAATCCTGTCATGCCTTTCCCCAGTCTGAGTTTGCATCGTAGATTGTTCAAAAATCTCCTGGACTTCGTTATCTGACATGGAAGTAAAGAAATCGCCGCCGGGGCTTGTGTAACTATATTTCAGCGGCGGCTCTCCGGCGTCCCCGGCAATTGTGCTCTGAACTGCTTCCACGGGTTGGATTTCCATTTCAATCCTACTGGAATACATTTGTGATTCATTCTCAATTTCGTCCGAAACTGTGGTCACCTCTGGCAAAAGCAAACGGGAGAATTGCACTTAATTGTATACAGTTCAAATTGGATCAGTTCAAATATTTGATTCAAATTACGAAAGAGTTCGTATTCCAGCTTCCGAATTTCCCGAATGTACAAAATTCTGTCCTGTTTCTGAATCAACTCGTAAAATTGAAGACATTGAATTATTTTGTTCTTCTTCTCGTACATTTTTTCGATAAGTTCCAAAGGCGGGTTGTCCATTTCCTACAGCAGAATCACAATGCTCGCACGACAAAATCTCATTGATTTTAAGAAATATTACATTAGCTTTTAAATTATTTTACCTCTACAATTGTTTCAAATTTTTGAAAATCCTTCAAATCATTTCGTGCAGTTTTTAAGTTTTCGGGTAATGAAAAGTCCAACGTTTTGAATAACTCATCCAGATGCTCTTCCCTAATTTTCCGTGCCTCAAGCTCCGACGCCATCCGATTCTTTTCATCCTCCTCTCGCTTGACCTCTTCAGCGTGTCTCTGATCTTCAAGTTTTTTAGCTTCCGCTTCTCGTTGGCGTTTTAATTCCAACGCTTCCATTTCTCTTTGTTTCTCCTGTTGTCGCTTCATTTGAAGTTCGTCAAGGTGTCGCTGTTCCTCCAGCTCGTCCAATTTCCTCTGCTGTTCAATCTCATCCAACTGTCGATTCCGTTCAAACTCTTGTCGCTCAAGTTCTTCCTTTTGTCGCTTCCGCTCGAATTCTTCTAGTTGCCGCTTCCTTTCGGCTTCTGCCTCCCGTTCCAATGTTTGCTTTCGTTCGATTTCTTCTTGTCCTCGCTTCAGCTCGATCTCTTCCTGCTGTCGCTTCCATTCGCTTTCTTTCAACATCAGTTCCTCTTGTCGTCGCTTCTGCTCAAGTTCTTCCTGGTGTTTCCGCTCAGCTTCTTGCCGCGCACGTTCTTCCTCTTGTCGCTTCCATTCGAGTTCTCGCCGCTCACTTTCTTCCTGCTGTCGTTTTCGTTCGAGTTCTTCCTGCTGTCGCTTCCATTCAAGTTCCTCCTGTTGTCGCTTCCATTCGAGTTCTCGCCGTTCACTTTCTTCCTGCTGTCGCTTTCGTTCGAGTTCTTCCTGCTGTCGCTTCCATTCAAGTTCCTCCTGTTGTCGCTTCCATTCGAGTTCTCGCCGTTCACTTTCTTCCTGCTGTCGCTTTCGTTCGAGTTCTTCCTGCTGTCGCTTCCATTCGAGTTCTTCCTGCTGTCGCTTCCATTCGAGTTCTTCCTGCTGTCGCTTCCATTCGAGTTCTTCCTGTTGTCGCTTTCGTTCGAGTTCTTGCCGCTCACGTTCTTCCTGCTGCCGCTTTCGTTCGAGTTCTTCCTGATGTCTTTTCCGCTCTAGTTCTTCATTTTGACGCTTCCGCTCAGCTTCTTGCCTCTCAAGTTCCTCCTGTTGTCGCTTTGATTCTATTTCTGTTTCAAGCTGGCGCTGTGTCTCGCTCTCCTGGAATTGCCATTCAAGTGCTTCTTGGCTTTCTTGTTGAATTTGTTCCTCAATTTCACGCTGCCACTGCTCTTCTAGGTCTGGGTGTTTTGGAAGCTTACTGTCAGGCTCCGAGTCTTGCATTTTGACTTTGCCATTCCCGTCTCCAGCTGTGTCAGGTCCTTTTGATTTCAAGCAAAGTAAACGAAGTGTCTCGTAGGCACCACGTGTGTCCAGAGTGGGATCCTGGTAACATTAAGACCATCAATTATTATCCACTGATAAAACAAACACAAAAGTAGTTGAACAATTAATTACCCAATTGCAAATAGTTTGGATATGACCTTCATTGAATGCAGTTGGATTTTCCATCATGGCGTCATATTTCCGACGGATTTCTAGTCGGGTTACTAACGATTCCCTAAATTGAGTTGGAGCACATGGAGAAAGTTCTGACGAGAGCATCGTAGCATAATTTTGCAGGAATTCGTCCGCATCCAATATGTTGTTGTCCACCATGAACTTAGTTAGTGCAGCAGCCGCATTCAATTGGTCAATCAATTCTTGACATTGGTGGATTAATGAAGAACTTTCTTGGTTTTCCAATGGAGCTTTGCAAATGGCGGGTGACATTTTCTCTACTTTCATTTTCAAGTTCTGAAAAAGTTAATTTATGACTTTTAGAATTTAGGTTCGAAATTAAAATTGGTATCAGTCGCATTTTGATGAGATTTCAGAATTTTTGGCTTACCCGAATTTCGTTCCCATCGGCAGGGGTAAGATTTTGGATTTCCAATTTTGCTTCCAGGATCTGGCCCTCCCAATAGGCGTAAGCTGATTTCCCTGCATTCTTCTCCTTCGCCAGCTTGATTATCTCAAGCGCCGAAGTCAGATCCAACCCTGAATCCTAACCACAAATTATAACCTTCTCAAATGTTTCCAACTACAAATGCTTTAAAAAAAATCTGCTTACAACATTCAGCAACTTCTGAATATGATCATCTTCATAATCCAATGGATTTGCCAAAATCTCCTTATAATCTTTCCATGCTTGGAATCGTTTCTCGAGCTTAGCTTGTAACTCCTCAATATTTTGGAGCTCGAATGTTTTAATTACTTGGAGCTTCTCTTCGTAGGCTTCTCCAAAGTTTGGTTTGTCCAGATTTGTGTGTAATTGAATAAAAGTTCGGATTTCTTCTTCCAATTCCATGATTATTGTTATTCTCTCGATCAAATTGTAAACTATTCTCTGGAGTTTAGATTTCTTTGAATCTGACACTTCCGATTTGTCAAGGTTTGCCGATAAATGCAGTAAGCGATTGCGAAGATCCTGAGGGAAAAAACATTTCAATAAATTGTGATTGAGGTTTGTTGCCTTGGAATCGTCGTAATCTTACATCATGATCCTGCCCACTATTAAACTGATCTTCAATTTCGCGTATAATCCTCTCAAACTCAGCTTCGATCAACTTTTGGTGCTCCTTCTTTGTCATAACTTTTAAACCTTCTTGCCACTTGAACCGTCTGGTCTGCAACTCATCAAGCCAAACATCCACAAGGCCAATCGCTGGAAATATGAAAAAAGGTCATAAATAGTTCCGAATCTTTTTTGTCGTTGTTTTATGCTTAAAAATTTACAGTAAGCCGCTTCCTCCGGTTCCTCCTTTGCAGCTTCCTTCAATTTGTCAATGAGTCTCCTGCCGTCTTCTACTGCGTATCTGTAGATCACCAGAACTTGCTTCTTATTTTGGCAAAGTTGCACAAAATATTCAAGGCAAGTAGTGCGATTCCTGAAAAATTGAAAGAAAATAATTATGAATCAGCTCATCCTCATTTTGAATTTTTTTTCCACTTGTGAAAGTCAAAAGTTTTCTGCAGAATTTTTCTTCGAAGGTCCAAGGTATCATTGACATCTCGCCATGCACTTCCGAGGGACTCCGTCATTGCCATGTACACTTCCGGATTCCTTTTTGCATCAACTCTATCTGCTTGTTCCAGCAATTCTTCAACGGGACTCCGTTTATTCTGAACATAAAACATTGTTTTTAAATTTCATTGGGTGAAAGTTGGCTTTCACCTGAATGGAGTCACAAATTTTCTTGTGCAGTGTGTGCGTGACTCACTCTTAATTTCTCCATCATATCTTCGTGTTTCCGTAACATTTCTTCTGAATTCTCCGTATTGCGTGTTATTGTTGCCTGGTTTGGACTCATCTCCAGGATACGAAGATTTATAAACTGTCCGCTCTAAAAACATTAGAAAATGTTATAAACTCTTGCAGGAGTAGCTTAATGTCAATGGTTACGAAAATTGTTCCCACTTGGAGTACTGCGATGACAAGCCGAGTTGTCCCGGATTGAAGTGCAATAGTGGAGATGGTGGTTGTCGTCGCCGACTGGAAGTTCAAGGTCATGGACGACTGGGACTGGGTGGACATTTTGTCCGACATGGAAAGCGTATCCACGGAACCCATCACATATCAATTGGAATGGAACAGAATCCTTTTGGAGTTACCCGGAAGACACACCCTTGCGAAATACTTTTGACAATTTCACTCGATCGCCGTTGAGCCCCACTGGAGGGGACCCAGGGCTCAACTAAAAGCGAAAACGTCAAGCGATGCAAAATATTTAGGCGGTGATCTGCTTTTAGTTTCTGAATAATTGGGATAAAGGAAGATGCTCATTGGCGTGAACCAGATGTGTAAATTCGAGGTTACATCTAAAAATAGGTTTCCCTGAGTCAGTTTCAAGAAACTGTTTGACTGGACCACTGACGCGACGCCAGCACCTCTTCTAAATGCTTATTGGTTCAAGAATTCTTTTTAGAAGAAGTCTTCGGTTTAACACCTTTCGTAACGCATTTCCTAAAAATCCGAAGCGTGCCCATTGGGTTTTGTTCCATTTAGGATGTTTATGTCTAAGACAGATGGGTTCGTATAAACTGAGAAACTATTCATAACAAAAACTAGCACATAAATCACCTCTGGCTTCAAGTAATTGATATCAAACTGTAGGAAAGGAAAACAGTAGGAAGGGAATTAGGCTCAGGCAACACGCCTCCTTCCTGGCAAGTTACCATAAAATTACTTTTACTTTTCATTAAGAGAAACGAAGCGTCTCAAATGCAGGATTGATTAGCATCAAAGCGTACCCACCTTCATGGACATGAAGGTGGGTACAGTATAGGGGTGCAGAGGTGGATGCAGGGAAGGGATCAGCAAAATGGAATTGGCATGAGCATGCAAAACTACTACAAGCATCTTTCCAAAGCTTAACAAGGCGGAAAATTCTGGAGATACCTCCCCAGTTTAAAAACCAAGAAAATCAAATCAGCATTTCCAGCAAGCGGTCCCTCCTGCAGAATCGTTTTAGTAATTGTGTTTTAATTCGAAGACATCGCTCAAAGTTGGAACGCTTTATTCATTCAATTATCATCTAACACTTTACCCATGTAAGATCAAGTTACAATTCTTTAAAAAATGGTTGAAAGTCACGGAATCTTCTGACTTTAAATCTTTTTTTTATAGGATGGACCCACCAGATGGACCGACTCGTCGCCGAGAATCCGAGGAATTTCGTCGCCGAGAATCCTTGCCAGGGATGTTAGGATTAAAGAAGAATAAGGGGGTTATGAGTACCCCTGTTCCGGAGCCAGTCATAGAAATAGCGATGGCCGAACCTGAGGATGCAGATGTTGCAGACAGGACACAATGTATCTCGGACATGGAGGACTCTCCGGCGTCTAGCGGTACAAGTCGCGTCGCCGCCTCTGGAACTTCATCCGCTTCCGGATGCAACGAAGACTACATTCTGACATCTACTGTTATAGTTCCAGCATCTGACACCAACGATAATTCGAGGTTGGTAACTTGACATACCTGGATTATCAATTTTTCTAACTTTTCATTGTAATTTTGTGCTTGCTTCAGCTCAGCACGGTCCTCCACTGGAACCCATGAGTTGCCCTCATTTGACGGTTTAAGTGCAATCGAACATGCAGAAACAGGCAGCTGTAACATGTTTGCTTCTCCGGAAGCGTCTTCATTATCTGATGAAGCTCCTTCTGCTCCAGTCAGTCAGAGGAGTCGCGGAGCCTCCTATCGGTACGTTGACACAATTCTTGTTTTGACAATTGGAATTTTCCAAAATATTCATAAATCATGCTTCCTTAGGTCTCGTGGAGGTTTGAACCACACCTCGGCTACTACTACTGCTGGTAGAAGTAGGACAGATAATGACAAATCACAGAGTGCCAATTCCTACGACGCTTCAAAGTCATCAACGGATTCCTCCAATTCCCTTGAGAAAGGAAATGAATTAGTTTCGTCTCCAAGACCTCGGTACGGATCCTGACGGCATAAAGACGTATAAACATTCGATACACCGTTGACAGGAAAAATGAGAAACTAAGAGTTGTTTGTGATTTTTCGACATAGGCGAGTTGACACACGCCCACTGGCCTTACCCGCTGGCACAGCACCCGGGACCTCATCCGGTTCAAATACCAACAAAAATGTACAGCCCGGGCAATCAAGACCTGTCAGCACCGCCTCTGCTTCTTCAACTGGAAGAGACGGGTAATTAAATCGTACATGAGTTGGATGTTATCTTAGAGTTATTAGACGTTAATTTCACTCTTGTCATCTTTCTTGCAGAAGTGAAGAAGCGTCTCGGGAGGCAACAAGGAAGGAAACGAAACGGATGACTCCACCCCCGAGTTTCCTTATACCTAGACCGGACTTTAGAAGGGAGGTTCGCAAGGTGTTTAGGAATTTGGCATACCAAGATTTCACAATCCAAACCGGAGCCATGGACGCGATTCAAGTAAAGTTTGCAAATGCTAGGAAACATGCTGAGTTCATTTCATTAATATTCGAAATAACAATTTTTAACACAAAATAGGAAGCGGCTGAATCGTTTTTGCTTATCCCACTTTTTGAAGACTTGAGGGACGCTGCTATCCACGCTAAGCGTGTGACGATAATGCTAAGCGACGTGAAACTACGAAATCAGTTGGTGGAGAAGCGTGCGGGCCTCCATGCAGCTCTAAACAAGGAAAACATGCGTTAACTAAGGAAATGGTGAAACATCTTGTAAAACGTGTTCGCAAGGATGCTCAAGTTTAGTTAATTTTCGAATTTAAAGTTTTGCGACTACATTTTACGTCAGCGCACAAAATCAACATAGTATAGAAGAGCAAAGTGTTTAGTTTTTAGCTTAAAACAAATTGAAAAGGACCAAAGGGGTAACTGTATCTACATTCGATTTAAGACCCTAGTTCCAATTAATGATACTTTTATTTCCAAATTCCATTAAAGGTATCAATTTGTACACGTAAGCTTGAAATTTTGACACTTTCAGATCTGGTTAATTACCTATTCTCCAATTGTTAATTGTTGTTAATTATGATAAATTGTTTAGTTTGTGCCAGGCTGACCTTGATTGTAATTAACTGTCATTATAGTACCGGAAAACAGAAATTAGCAGCTCGTAACTCTTTGGAATTTCCTAAATAAATCCCCCAATATTTGATATTTGTAATATCAATCAACCGAAAAGAATTATTTATAATTTAATGAGCAAGAAAATACCACATTTTTGATTCTTCAGCCTAGTCCCAGGCAAACAAACACAGACAAAGTTGAATATTTAGAGGAATGCAGTCAGCGAGAAAAAGGAGTGTGGTGATAGTAATCATAAGGGGATGATACTTTAATTTACACCGATACCACTTATTCCCGAAGGTGAATGAAAGGTATCCCCAAGTGAATTAAAAATCTCAGAGCAGAAGAGTGGATTTCAAGCATTTAGAAATTAAATTCACTCTACATGGAAATTTGGGCTTTAAAGATTTCACTGCTGCTCTTCATCCCCTAAATTGTGCTTTACTTTAGAAAAGTCAAACTCCTCCCCTGTTCCACGTTTAAAGATATCCAGCACATCCAAACAAGTAGTCTCAAAGTGAGTGGTTGCATCGTAGGAGGATGAAATGAAAATTTGCGAATCGGCTCCAGATTCCACTGGTTCGTAGTAATCGGAAACTGTGACAAACCTAAAAAGAAAGTATAATAGCAAATTAAAACGCTCTCTAGCAGGTCCAGAGATTCTTCAGGACTCGACTCACTTTTGTTTGATTGGTCCAAGAAGAGCCAATCCCGGTTGTACCTCCTGCTCAGGGTTGTTTGTCTCTACGGTTGTGGACACCATGCCCACAAACCAGCCCTTTGCGGCTACTTGATGCGTATTACTCACCATTGACACGTAGATATCTAAGACGAAAAATTATCACAATTTTACCTAACATATCCGTTAAGTTTCGAAGAATATTATAAGGTTCAGACTCACCTGATTTCCGGTTAACTTGCTTCTGAGGAATAATGATCTGAGTGGAGAGGGCGTCTTTCGTGCTTGGAATTGGATGATCCAAGAGACAAATGCAGCGAATGACTTGCCCAACTTTCTTGACCCGATTTGGAACATACGACGGGTCACAGTAAACCTAAACGTGACAGAATGTGTGATGTGTGTGACCATTTTAGCAACACAATACAAAAAGATTGAGATATTACGAATATTTACCTGTTTGCATTTTGCAATCTCATCTCCAGACTTTACTCCAATCACCTTTCCTTGATCGTCAAGAACAATTTCGTCCACGGATTTGTCGAGCATGTAAGTCCCACCATAGATTGCGCTCAATCTGTCAAGTTCAGAAATGAGGACATTATTATTATTATTATTATTATTATTATTATTATTATTATTATTATTATTTTTTACGGATGGGTGGATTACTCTTGCCCTCTTATGGACTCGGCTCGCTGGCCCTATCCACACCAGTTACTGGCGCCTAAGCCTCTGCTGCCTTTCCCCGTGCCGCAGCAA
>JAQIWD010000121.1:0-33526 GCA_034694825.1 Anurida granaria
AAATTCTTGCTTATTTTAATTATTTATTTAGTTTTTTAATCAGTTCAACTCACCTCACTAGAACTACTGTTTCAACAAGACCACGGGAGCTCCGCTGATTTATCATCATTGCCGTGAAATACTGACAAGCTGCTCCACTTAGTAAGTTGCGCAGTATGATTGGAAAGGTCACTTGCGGTCACTTGGCTCTTGGTTGATCGTTGACGTGCTCTTTCGTTAATTTGAATTTTCAGTTTTCAATTAAAAAAAAAAAAAAAAATGGGACCCGTATAGGGAACACACTTATGATGATGAGCTCAAGCTACGTCAGTCGTCCGAGCTATGGGTCATCCATGCCAATCCAGGGTGTTGAAAGGATTGACTACTCGGAACTTGCTGATTTCTCTGTAAGCTAATAGCCAATGTGGCGGGGCAAAGTTAGAGTTTTAGATACTGTTTTACTTGGGTACTACTGAGTTTGTTTTCTGGACAGGTTGTCGGGAAAGGTTCCTTTGGAGTGGTGTACAAGGCACAATGGAGGGGAAAGCACGTCGCAGTCAAGAAGATCGAAATAGACACAGAGCTAAAATCCATAGAGAATGAGAAGATTCAGTTAGCAAAAGTTCAGGTAATTGTCAGACTTCGTTATGCTGCTCTTGTTTTATAGATGCAAGGACAAAAAGTTTCACTCCAAGCTTAAAATCCTAACGACACCAATATCTTGTTTTCAGCATCCAAATATTATTCAGCTGTTTGGGGAATGTGACAACCCTGTGTGCCTTGTCCTCGAATATGCGGAATGTGGCTCTCTATATAATGGTAAGGAAATTGACGTATCCTTTTGGATCTGTTATCAAATCTCATAATACTAATTGAACTTCCTTTTCTATTCAGTTTTGCACGGAAATCAACCCCGGTACGAGTACACGGCTGCACATGCCCTGAGTTGGGCGTTACAGACCGCCAAGGGAGTGGCTTTCCTTCATGGAATGCCAAAACCAATCATACACCGTGACCTGAAGCCACCGAATCTACTCCTTTTTGCTGGTGGAACCATACTCAAAATATGTGACTTTGGAACTGTGACAGATGTCCACACAAATATGACAAACAACAAGGGATCGGTGCTTTGGATGGCTCCGGAAGTGTTCACAACCTCAAATTATGATGAAAAGTGCGACGTATACAGTTGGGCGATTATTCTCTGGTTAGTATTTACTCACTTAAAATACTGCTTTGAAACTAATAACTTTAAACTACGTATTTTAAATCTGTGAAATTTGACAAATTTATTTTTAACAGGCAAGTGCTTACAAGAGAAAAGCCCTTCGATGAAATGAAAGAGTTTCGATCAGTGGCCATTTCCTGGGCAGCTGCTTTACGGGGAAAGCGACCACAACTCATCCATGATTGTCCACCCCCTATTGAAAAACTCATGACGACGTAAGATGGTGATGGATCTTCCGTTTGATTCATTTACCTCATTAATTTTTCCTTTTCTTGCTCCTTCAGGTGTTGGGACGCGAATCCAAAAGTTCGCCCTTCAATGGAGAGAGTAGTACAGGTGATGATACTGCTGTGCAAACTCTTTCCTGGTGCTGATATCCCAATCGCTTGCTCTTCCTCTACGCGTGAAGCAGCACCCATTGCCGATCGTGAAGGTACCTAAGAGGAGTAAATCTCACATAACGGCAGCATCACGGCAGCGTTCATAACTTTGAAATTCCATGAATTTAGATAAAACGGAAGCTGCTGATACAATCTATGATCAGGATGACGACAGTAGCGGAGACGAGACGGATATTTTCCCGGAATTTCACGGAATAAAAACAGTGCCTACCACTTGTGTACCGAATTTGCCACCATTGCAAGTGGAAACCGACCCAGTGAGTTTTCCGCTTGCTGAAAATGAGCTGTTGGCAGTTGTGACGTTTTATTTTGTTTTTAGAACGCTTGGGGATTCGGTGGCGAAAGCGATGACATTTTAATGCTTCCGCAGCAACAGCGCGTTCCTGAACTCCCACGGGTGGAGCCAAAGGGATTGGAAACCCCAACTTCAGATAATCCAAAGTTATCTCCAAGGCCCCGAATTCGAACAAAACCGAAGGCTGGATCGAGTTCTCCATTTGAACATCAAACATCTGAATCTCCTGGAAACGATGACGGAAGGAATAGGATACCCCAACCAGGCCCATCACCTTACTCGCCTCAAGTCCCAGTGACCCCTTCATCAAGCTACTCGAGCACACCAGGGTTCGAGATTTCTCCTGGTGGAAAGTCACCGCTAATAGCACCAAATCAGCGCCCAATCCCACCCCCGAGAACTGGAATTGTAAAGGATCCTTCCAAGCTCCCTTCTTTGTGGCAGGCTGGACAGACTGGCGGGAGGGTTCCGATGTCTAAAGCTCATACACCTGATGTCAGTCAATTTCTAAGTCAACAGAATTTAAGTGAATACGACAAGGGTGGACTGGAGGGGGGAGGAAAATCATTTCTACGTGACCACGGGGATACAAGGGGACAACTTCGTTCACATCCTGTTGCTGGTAAGCGTTTTGATGGAAATGAAGCCCAGGAGATTGGTTAGTCATTCTTTTATTTTTCATTAAGGTCACAGGCGATCCTCCTCATATGGGTCAACGTTGGATTTCAGGGATTATCCCACACCGGATGCTGTCTTTTTACCGCCGTCTGTTTCTGTTCCGGCTCCAAGCTCTGGAATTCTTGGTAAGTTTTAGAGGTGGAAGAAGCCATATGGCCAGAGTTGATGTATTTGTTGCGTAAAATCTATTTTAAGGATTTGGTATTTCTATTCTCTGTCCTACTCCGACGTTCACTCGGCTGTGGCTGTGTGAACGTGTGTCACTCAATTTCTTCCCAGTGACTAATGTTCGCAAGACTTAGAAAAGTGCAAATGTTCTTGACACTTTTGGCAAGATTCCCTTTCAGCTATTTACATTTAGTTTACCTGCTTTTCTAAAATAATGATGTGAATTTACGGCTATATTTGCTTAACTTTAAATTATGGACTCAAGTGGGAAGTTGTCTTATCCGAATTTTGGGAGTGAATGTGATATTAGGAATAGAGTTGATCTCGCTAGACGCACCCTGCTAAGTTGTGTATTTGGGCTCTGTAATCAAGCTCCTGGTAAACTGGTCCAACTAATTGTAGATTACTTAAATGAGCTAAAGTACTTTATTGTTAACTCCGCAGGAACAGGAGTACAGAACGCTGAGAATGCTTATCTCATGCTAGAACCTGACCTCCGGCCAATTCCGCCTGCAACGCACCTCTCGGAATCCTTGCGAATATTTGACGAACACAGAAAGGTTAGTGACTTTATTTTATTTTATCGAAGTTTACAACCACCTTCTTCCATTGTAAGTTTGTAACCATTTTGATTCCTATCGCTTATAGTTGGCAGAGGAGTATTTCCATTACAACGCGGAGATTGACAGTCTCCGTCAACAAAAGGCGGCCCTGGAGAAACAGCTAGCAACAAAGGAACAGGAGGGACTGAGACCCGAAGAATTTTACAAGGAGCTTCGTAGGCGTCAGAGTGAGAACGTACGTCTTGATTTAGATTTGCAACTTGCTCAGATTTAAAACCAATTCTGATCCCATTTCTACTTTCTTTTAGGAAGGTCTTGAGAAATTTCAGAAGCAGCTGAGGGAGCAATTGTGCCAGTTACGCGGTGACGAGAGTCCCGTCCTGCCCGAATTTTCGGCTGATGATCGGGAGACTAGCACCGAACTGAACGAACCGGGGTTTGTCATTGTCTCTAGACAGGGAACCTTTGTGGATGACGTGAATTAACTAAAAAAAAATTTTGACGAGTGATTGTTTTGACCTCCTTGAGAGAATTACTTGGAAAAAAATTTATGACGGCCAACCACTAGTCTCCTTTTTAAACGGACATTTAAATAAACAGTTTTATTTGAAGCCTCGTATTGTCTTCAGCTAACTACCCTTGTGACATTTTACACCTTAAACCCCTTGTCTCCCTTGGCTATTAACCTCTCACTGGGAATCCCCTGTTAAGAATTTAAGAATATGGGGTTTTAATTTCCTAACATCCTTCTTATTTCTAAGTTTAGGTGTATGCATGCTTTACAGAATTTTTACTTATACCTTCCAGAATACCCTGTGAATATATGGTGGTGAGAAACTGAACAACGCAAACCAGGAACAGAAAATCGCTGATGACCGACAAGGACTTGAAAACTACAAACTATGCTCTACTTGGTAATTTAACTAAACATGCACTAATTGCCATCTTATCCTATCTACCTATATTGTCATTCACAATTACCCATCGGAGGAGATGCTTTTATTTACCAATCAAGGGTGTAACATTCAAGCTCATCGCATCCGCATCACATTCATCCTCTTACAACTTAATACGAACTGAAGCTACTTTTGTTGCACATGAAGGAATGACTGTTTTCTTTCATAAGGTCTAGAATTACTGGAACTAATTAATTAATTTCTGTTATAATTGACTGAATAACGGTGAGGGAATCATCAAAAGTAAAGTTGAGGCCTTGGAAAGGAGCCTTTTGAGACTTGGGAATTTCCAGCAGGAGCAGATTGTACTTGAATGGAGAATAATTCTTTAAAATCAGCCATGGCTTTGCTAAATTCAATTGTTCTCTTCATAGCTTCCAATCCTGGTCTCAGGGTCTGGAGAATGGAGTTCGTCTAGAAATAAATTTGTGGTTAATTCCAGGAATTTGGACAATGAGCAAGGCATTGTTCTTATACCCGTTGAATTGGCCGTTCCAGAGGAAATATTGGATTCTGGAGAAAGCGTTCCATTGCAATTCCCATTCCCATTCGTTGTGGGATTTCCATTCTTCATTTGCTGGAAATGAAATTGTAGTCATTGGAGAGTCATTGGAAATCAATTCCTACAGTTTCATTATCAAAAAAAAAAGGAATGGGGGTGAACCTTGTTATTCTTGTTCCGATCGATCCTTTTTGGGCAATCTGCAATTAAGTGTTCGTCTGACTTGCAACTGTGACATCGCTTTGGTTGTGGACCCATGCTACACTTGGATGCAATATGATGGGATAAGTCGCCACAATTGTAACATCTGCAATCCACACAATTGGTTTAAAACAAGAGTGAATAAACGTTTGAAGCGTTCGTAGATTTGGTTTATTTGGCTGGGTCCAAATTTTCGTTCTACAACACATTACCTGATTTTCTTGACTTTCTTTTTGGAGGCGGGTCTTCGGTGTGACCCTTTGCATTCGTTCCCATCGACCCCAGTGACCAAGGTCGCCTCGACCCCTTTGTCTGACTCTTTGAACTCAAATTCCACCACTTCATCATCCCCCAAGCTTCGAAATCCGGTCATCTGGATGGTGCTCTGGAAATTTCAAATTCCCAATTTTATAGGCTTCTTTTAGATTTTACAATTGAATGACCTCAAATTTGACAAAATTTTCATTAATTTGTTGTTTCGTTGTTCTGCCATGTAGTTAAAATGCAAAGTAGTAAATATGCGTAAGCATTTGTAATGTTCAGATTGAGGTCTCTCTTTGGTACTGGTGAATTTCTAGATTATCCGTTTCCGCATGCCCGTTTCATTTTTATCGATGCTTTCTCAATTTATTTGTAGCAATGGATGGATTTCCGTCAGATTTCCATGCCCTAATGATATTATTTTGGATCCCTTTAAGGGAAGGGTCCCTTCGACGCAGGATGCTGCCTTAGACAGAGTGCTCGTGGTCGTTAAACCTCCGGTTCCATGGTCATGGTCAACCATTCCCATTGTTATTCCCCATTTCCCTATTCCCTTACTTACAGCCCTTGTCCAAGGTTATTTTCCTTTCAAAAGTTGGGATCTGCATGTGGCCATTTTATCTCAACAACAATACTGGGGGTAAGGGAACTGAATCTGCATGGGAAGAATATGAGATTTTGTGTCTGTTTCAGAATAAGGGTCCCTGGAAGGGCTACACGATGAACCAACGAATTCAATTACCATCCATCTCCCTCATGTTTATTCAGACAGGGAGAGCAGTAGGGAATTAAAACCCGAAATTTCGGTTTCAATTTCGTAAATTTTGGGGTTCGAAAGGGATGGGAATGCTGTATGCTTTTTCAATTTAATGGAAACAAGCCCACACGGCATCTGCCAACCAGCAGCACTCAAACTCTGTTTTCAACTGCAATTTTAAAAACAATTTCCAATTCCCCTAGAATTGTTAAACCTAAAATATTCCTGACTCGTGCCGAGGTAAGTCTTTGAATGGAGTCTACAAAACTTCTCTCCTTGTTCTCCCTCATTGTCATTGTTGATTGTTGACAATGGTGAGCCCTAAGGATGAATAGAATTCAAGGGACAGATGAAGGATCTAAGGAGCAGTTGACTGCTCCTGTTTTCCAAAAACACGATGCACGGTAAAAGTGCAGGCTTCCCCAATATTTTAACTGCCATGTACGATCTCAGGATTCTTCATTTCGTGTTGCATTCATTTCCGTTCATTTTTGAATAGAGAGTAGATGGAGCAGATTTAATTCCGAATTTCATTCAGAATTGGGGCTTACCTGGTGTACAAATACTTCTTGACTACCATCTTCAGGTGTGATAAATCCCCATCCTTTCGCAACATTGAACCACTTGCATTTTCCACGTTTTCGGGGATCATTTCCTGCGGAAACAGGAGGAAAACACGAGATTAAGTAAACAATTTAGCAGAACGCAGCCGATTTTCCGACCGCAATACAATCCACTACAATACAAAACTTTATTTTTTCGCAAAATAATTTTCTATTTTCACTTTTCTGGAAATTCCAAATAAAATTTTCAGTTTTCTGGAATTTCCGAATAAAATTGTAACTTTTCTGGAATTTTTTAAATTAAATTCACGCATTTTTCTGCAATTTCGGAACATTTTCACATTTCATAACTTCATAAGCATTTTCCCTGACTGATTTTCCACCTGAAAGAAAACCGCAAGCATAATTTGGTTTTTCTATAAAAAAAAAATCGATTTGGAGTGGAAAAAAGTAATTTTAAAGCAGTGGGTATAAAAGTCTTGGCAGCCATTTTAGAAAGTGGGACTTTTTAGTATCCGTGGGGGGAGAAAGTGGAGGGGATTGAAGAAAGGAAGAAAAGGTTTTCCATTGCGTAATTTCATTTTGTCCAGGAGGCGGATGGTAAAACAAAAAAAAACTTTAGGAGAAAGTGAAAATAGAAAAGAAATCTGGAAAGCGACCTTTGCGTAGTCTAGCAGGTAGGGAATGGATGGATGGATGGTGCTCTTAGTCCCGTTCACTAAAGGATGGAAGGAAGAAGGGATTGAAACTTGGATTAGATTTGGTCCGAATGTCACCATGGCAATGAAATGAAATGGATGAAAAGAAGGCGGGCAGGGGAGGCGAGGAGAGGAGAAAGTCGGAGAAAGCTCCTTTCATTTTATTTCATATCATGATTTCGATCCATTTCAAACAGGGGAGAACGTGGAAAGGAGGAAAGGAGGGAAGGAAAAAAAGTTTGGAAGGAGATAGAAAGTTGAAGTTGAAGGAAAGTGGTAATAAAGTACAAAGGAGAAAAGGAATCTAATATAATGAAAGAGAAAGATGACGGGGCTCTATAATTTTTTTCTGAAAGATCCAATGAAAAAAAAAAGTGGCAGAGGGACTGAAATCGATGGAACTGAAATCCAGGGAATTGGCTTCTCCGCCTTCGAAAGAAAAACTAAGGGAATACAATCATAATTCAACAAGAAGAGAAAGCAAAATGGAGAAAAGGGCTGAGGGATGGAGAGGGAAGATGGACTCGCATGATTCATCATTTTATTTTTACTTTCCCCGACGAATTCAGTCAGCCTGACTGTATCTTTCCTTTGAATGGATTGGACGAATTATTAAAGTGGAGGAGGAGTTCTAAACAAAAAATTCGGGGACTGCCTTCACTTTCACTCACTGGAAAGTGTCTGGCTTTCCAGGAGGGATGCAAAAAAAATAGCCCGGGACCAGGCGGACTACCCGGGTATTATAACTAAACTCTCATCCTCTTCACTCAAATCGATTTTATACTTTATACTTTTAGGTTTTTTCACCATTCCCCCTCACTCTCCCCCTTCCTATACTTTTCATTTCATCTCCCCGATTTTCCCTTCTTTCTTTCTTTCCTTTCTCCCTTCCCGATTCAAAATAAAGTTGATCTGATATAACTTTTTATCAAAAACTTTCCTCTCCGCCCGCTCCACGCCGCAGCTTCCCGGAAAGGAGCCGGGACTAAAATGTCATACTCCCTCTTTCCAAGAAAATCCGCCATTGCTCTTCTCTCTACACAACTTCACATGGTCAATGCGTCACAATGGTCGGTACACAGCAAAATATTGATTTAAAGAAGCAGTTTTTTAAAATGAAAATTTCATTTCTTTTCTCAAAATTTGATGCCTCAACTTTCTATTGTTTTGCAATCTGCTTTACTAATGATGCACATAAAGACCGTTTTTCTTGTATCTTAAATCCTAGCCATCGAAAATTAACTTTCTCCAACTTTCTTTCTTGATTAACATTTTGAATATGAATTCAACAAATTCACGATTCTAGAGCATAAATTATTGCGATTTAAATTCATTTATCATTTAAAATCGTATGGAGAAGAAAACCATGTGATTTAATGCAAGATTAGGCAAATGGAAGGCGAATATAACTAACTTATTATTAGTATCTGAGAGATTTATGATTGTAATCCCAATATAGGGTGTTTAGAGCCTGAAAAGACGCTTTCCAGGCTCCTGCGGTTTCTGTACGTAATTCAAAAGGCTAAAAAAAGGCTTCCGGTTTTACCCTTTCACTTCATTGAATCTCCTCTTATTTACCTTCAATAAATTACGGATGCGTGGAAAAACCGAGGGAAAGCGTCCCGAAGCTTCAACGACTAATTAATTAAGTAATTATTAAACGAACGAAGAATTAAACGATTAAGAACTGTCTAACGCCATTGAGTGTAAACTCTTAAAATCTCGTAATGCAGAATAAAAGACAGCAAAGTTGGACTTCCTTATTCACCGGAATCGAAGATTTGAACCACAATTACGTTATGATCTAAACCAGCGAGGTGTAAACATAAAAAAACGACCGTTTTTTTTGTTTACACCTCGCTGATCTAAACTACACAAAGGATAAAATTTGTTTAAACTTTTTTAATAAAAGGGAATTTAGAAGTTTATTTTTTTAAATGTCAGTTTTTCGATTTCAATCTCAATCGCTTTATTTGACGTGTAACGCTCCCTGTCCTATTAGCCTAACTTAATTATTAAGTCCCGTTAAACTATCAACACTAAATTACTGAACCCCTAAGTTATCCAAAGGATATCCAAACTTTAACATCAGACTCAAGGGGAGTAGGATACTTAAGGGTATAGTGATGAATCGGATTTTAATATACTCTGTCAATATCCCCAATTTTTTGCCAGTAAATCAAAGGTTCCGTTTCAGTTTTTTAATACAAGGGAAGGGCCCCTCCGTTTTTTGTGTCCCTTATTTTGTGGAGATTGAATTGGGGATTTCTATTTTCATAGATTTGTCATCACATTATTATCGATAAAAAAAAATTTTCAAAAAAATCTGATGGGTTTATGCCCTAGGAACTTCGAATCAAACCTGATACCAGCTATCCACGTTAATTAGTTTCATTTTTTACCAAATAATAATGCGACTTCTAGTTTAATTTAATTCCAAGTTTTAATTTGTGCAGGGATGAGGGTGAGTTCAAAGGTTCAAGATGTTCAAAAGTTTGGAGTCCATGAAGCTTATTTCCCACTTTTTTTCCTCCCATAATAAAAGCGTGTGACAATTAGGTCAATTCCCGTCGATTGTAGTCACTCTTTTTTAAGCATTTAGAGCTAACAATGAGTACGGGGGGAGTCATACAGGTAGTTTTTCATGCCCACTTCAGATTTGTTCCCGTCTCCCGGGGAGGGGGAACTCCAAGGGCTCTATTTAGGTCGAAGGGATCCTCCATAAAAAACCTTTCCGATTAAGAGTAGGGACTTTTTAGTGGTTGAGACAATGGGGACTTGAATTTTATGGCTAGGTATCCTTTCAAGCTTTTCCCGAAAAGTTTTTTATGACATAACTCCATTTGACACGTGTCAAGCCCCTTTCTTTATTCCCGTGTCATCGACACAATTGTTAAAAAAGGACCCCAGAGGCTAAACAACGAAGGCACAGCCAGCCACGCTACGAGCCCCAGTGTACCTACTCATTTAAAACTTTCAATTCATGGAATGACAGATTGGGGAACACCTTTTCAGGATTAAAAAGTACACAAACGACTCCCTGCGCGATGCCACTGGGGGCTAAAAAACGAAAAAACGCGTCCGTTTCAATCCAATCTTTTTGTAAAGTTGAATGTGTAGAAATTACAGAATTTACACGCCTACTTTATTAAATCAAATCCCGAATCCGTCATTCCGTAATTCTGTTAATAGCAAAGCAAATTATAAGTGAAGTGAATTTGTTGACAAGATTGGAAGAGTTGCAGGCATAATTTATGACTGCACGCGTTCGCTGCATTTTTTTCCAGCATGAGATATCGAAAATGGATTGAATGGATGCATGATTTGAAAGGAAAAGGTGTTAATTAGTCCCATTGTGGAGTGGGCGTCGTGACAAAAGGTGCGCAATGAAAGTTGCTATCTCATTTCCGGCAAGTTATTTCTCCATTATGACGCAATAATGGGGCTCCAGGACATCCCTGGATTCATCCATTACTTTCTGTATACTCATCCTCCGAACTGATCTCTGAGTTACCAGTATTTCAACTTAAGATGAAAAATTTCTCTCAAATTTTACTACATACCTAGATATACTTTGTTAAAAATTCAGGTCAATTTTGATAAAAATTTAGATCCAGTTTATTAAAAAATTCAGATCAACTTTGTTAAAAATTCAGATCAACTTTGTTAAAAAATGTAGATCAACTTTGTTAACAATTCAGATCAACTTTGTCAAAAGATTGACTTTTCGATACGAAAATTTGCAAATTATTCATTCCAGTGTAATAATTTTGATGGGAATCCATTTCGCTAAGCGTCCAATTTTCAATGATTTTAAATTCAAATTCATAAATGTAATAATGAAATTAGTTAAATCACCATTGAGTTGACTTGATCCAGCAGATGAAGATGATGGGGAGCAAGTGCCCGTGTTGTCTTCGGACACGGACCCTGCCTCTGTCATCCTGTCCTGTCACACTCTCCTTTTCAATTAAAATCTTGCAAAAATTTGAAATCTGAAATTACTCAGGATGCGTTTGCCAGGGGTAGCAAAATTTTACTGGAAATTCAGGGAAAATGATGAGTTATTCTTCTTCCGTTCCCGTCCTCGTCCCTTTTGTCACCAGGATCAGATGAATCTCAGTTCTTGTTATTTTTTAAGGTAAGAACAGAAGGAGGAAGATTTGGAGACAATAGAAGCAGAGGAGCACTATAAGTTCACCTACTATAAAAATGTGTTCATCTCAGACTCGTGTATTGAATATGCGTAGTTCTCCCTCTTTTCTACCGACAAACAAAATCTTGACTTGGACTTTCTATTCTTTTCCTTCCTCCTCTCCGTCCCTGGTCCTCTTCCCTTCCCCTGGCTTTAGAATTTCTATTCTCAATTTGAAGAATAGTTGAAGAGATTTTGGACAACCCAGCAAAAGGAGCCCAAAGTTAGGACAAGGATGTCGAAAAATGATTTCTGAGACGGGTATCCGTATAGTCTCCAATATTTTCAGAGCCTGACCCAAGAAGGTTTATTGTGAAAAGTTGAGTGGGTACATGGAGGGTATGGACATGATGATTTTATATCCAGTTCCTGGAAAAACTCCGAAAGTCGGGGACCAAGCAAGCTGCGGAGGATGGACGAGATGAGGGATGATGGAAAATCAAAAAGTAGCCAAAAGTTTTGGATTCTGCTGGCCTATGCCTGTACTTTCGTCCTTATTTTCCAAAACTCAAAAGACTTTACGACGAGCCGAGGCAGGGAGTAATGCTGGAGCTCACAAATGCCCACTCGGGCATCTCCTTTTCCGAGGGATCGAACCCGAAAATTAAACCAGAAGAATAGGCTTCCAATATTTTCTGGAGGGTTCACGGCTTCCTTCCTATATCCCTCAAAAACAGATTTCTATAGTAAATGAAACTTTAGAACTAATGGTGAGTCAAACGCAAGGGTCGCCCCTCGCCTTGTATATCCACGACGGCACCGGATTTTCATTTTCTACTGAAATCCCAAAATTGGATTCGTTAACCCCATCCACATGCTCATAATTTTAAATTAACTAATTTTCTAGAGCCAAGCCACGAATTGAGGTAAGTGCGCGTTCATCCCTCATCCCTCCGAGTGCGGGTTTTAGGGGCGTGGCAGCTCCTGTCATCCTCAGGACCCCAAAAATTCAATCATCCCATAATAGCACAATTGAGATGTTCTAAAAAACTTGAACCCTTTTTTACCAATGAAATGAGGTACGTGGATGAGGTTCTAAAGGTTGACGAACCAGGGTGATTTTGGCTGCCTCTTGGTTCAACCCCCTCTTTTTTGTCACGCCGGGTAAAAAGCGTGAACTTTTTACCGAAAAAAATGAAAGGGTGAAAGGGTATAATTTTTTTCGGTTTCGGTTTTATTTGTCCTCTTTTATATCCCAATTTCAGTCGTAGTAACATGGACCCCTGCAATTCCACAAAGTCAATTGGATCCTCGTTTAGATTTGCCGAATTTTCGAAGCATTTAAGGCTCTAAAGTTTATTGGAATTTTTTGTTCTAATTTTACACAATTAAACTTGGGCCGAATTCATATTGTTCAAATGGGGAAGTCTTTTAGAAATTCCAGCCATCCAGGGATCATCCAGGCACAAATGTGGCAGGGATTGGGCCTGGAGTAAGCACGGTGGTAGCTGGCCGAGCTGTGGTGGTCGTCGGAGTTATCGGAATTATCGGAATTAGGGTATTCCCAGCAGGTGTACCGCAGAAAATTCCTAGGATCAGGGAACAGAGTGAAATGTTTCCATCCACGCAGTAACACTGGAGACACTGACTCTGAATCTCAACGTTTGCAATCCAAAGTGTCCTCACGGTACATGCTTGCTGGATAACTGGAAAATTGAAAATATGTGTAAGGAATTGGGAATTGGGTCCGAAGATAGATTGAAGCTTACCAATGAGGACTCCATCAGTGCTACCAAAATTCCAAAGGAACGTTGCAACTAGTAGAATTGATAGAATGAGTCTCCTGGTCATTACGCAGAGATATTTTATTGAATTGTTCACCTTCGGATACTAATTGCGAGACTGGCCATCAAATTTAAATTGGTTTAGTTAACTAGACTAATCATGAAATCAGGAATTGGAAACGGAAGTGACAATTCATTCTCTTTCTGGAATCGAGGCCAGGGCTTTAAAATGAAAAATAGGATTCTAATACGTGATTCTGTTGAGTTGCAGATATTTGGATGCAATCTTCTTACGACGTTACGTTTAATTAATTGAGCAAATCTATCATGTTTTTCGACCACATTTAAATTATAGTTATATTCTTATCAAGTCCGTTTTTTTTTTAATTTTTCCAATTTTATAAACAGACTATTCACTATCTCTGGAGGAAATTGCAAAATTGAAAAACTTTTGCTTGCAGAAAGGCAAGCGCTTTTAATTGTTTAATTGCAATTAAAAAACGGCAGAGATGGGGAAAGACCAATTCCCGTCGGATGCGTAAAGTGAAAGTTGTGAGCCAACGCTATCTTTCCTTTCTAACGGAAAATAACGGAAGGAGAAATGTAACAAAGAACTTTCGCCTTTCCCTGGTAGGTGACACAGAGAACTTTCACCGGGTTCAGAAAACTTACTCCTACGTTTATCACTACGTTGAGTTTCATCAGTAAAACATGTCTTCCTTCTTTAAACTTCCAACCTTTCATGTATTTTGTAGCCTAACAATGGAACTTTACAAAACATCCATTTAACAGAATAATTAATAATTATTGTAAATAATAGCAATGAATAACTCCAGTTCGTTCAGAATTTCCGGTTCATGATCCGGAAGCATAATCCTATAAGATGCCTCAGGATTTCGAATGTGTTGGGCCTGGGAAAGGATGGAAGGTGAGACGGAGAAGGTCATTAGGGTGGTTAGAACTTTTAACCGGAAGTGTCGACGGTGTGAGAGGCATGAGCTGCGAGTTCCCCAACATTCCAATGATGGTCTACAGCCACTGTTTTCTTTTCCGAAGTGTTGTTTAGAGGACGGGCAGCAGAAGCCGGTATCCGCGTGGCACTTTCTCCACGATCCCCTTTCCCCGTCCATTCTCTCCTCCTTGGGAAGATGCTGGGGATGCTGGGGAAAAGGAAGGAGAATGAGCAGTCGTTGGATCGATGAACGTGAAAATCGATGGGAGAATAGAATCTTTTGAGGCCTCCAGGCTCCTTTGCTCTCACTTCCTTCCCGTTCCTCCCTTGTTTTGGTATAAATGGGAGCAGTAGGGCTTCGCTTTTACTTTAAACTCCTTTCCTCTTTAGTAGGCAAAGTACATGATCCAGCAACTTTCTCCAGCCCAGAACACTCCATGACTCCAGAAACTTGTTTTACTTTCTTTAGAAGCGGTGGTGGCGGTGGTTGGAAGTGTTAACTAATCATTCACTCTCAGTTTCAATGTCGCCGACCTTACCACCACCACCGCCACCAACAACCTGGGAGAAGCCCATTAAGGCTCATCATCCTAATCCAATCAGATTCTTTGCTCATGCTGGTTAAATTGGAGTAAAAATATTCATAAGCGCCCGAGGGGAGATGAAATGCCGAGTGAAAGCTTCCCATCCTAATTGGAAGAGAAAGCAGGAATGGGGGAGAAAATGTATTGAATTTCCGTTACAGCTCCTTCTAACGCCTATGAAGGGGGGGGGGGATCCTATGCGTAACTATTCCTCAATTTATCAAAGTTTCTTCTTGAACTTTTCCCGGAGGAATTCAAAGGATTTCCGGCCCTCGCCTGATGCGGTGAGTCATTAAATGTCAACAAATCAGGAAACAAAAGGAGAAAGGAGGAGCATTTTTCTTCTTCCCACCCCAGCCGACCATGTTTAATGAAGCCAACAGAATTCCTTTCTTTGGGCTTTCTCTGGAATTGAGTCATTAGGGCGCTTCTTGGAAACTGCCAGGGGAAATGAATGGGATGGGAAGAATATGGGTGTGAATTGAGTTATTGCCAATCAACAAGTTCGTTTAGATTGTGGTGATGGTGGTGGTGGGGATGGAACGATGCCTGACAGGAGGCAGAGGGTATAAAAGTGGCTCCGAAACATTTTGTTTAAGTCCCAAAAAACTTCTTAGACACGCACCCAGGCACCCGGGCACATGTGCCCGTTTCTCATAATCAAGGCGGAGTGAGGAGTCCGTTTCGTGCCACTTTCTCCCGTGCTGGAACTACTCCTGGAATGATTTCCATTCTCATTGATTGGGACAGGAAGACAATAAAAGGCTAATGCTCGGCCCTGCTTCCTCCCTTCCGTTTCCATTATCTTCTTCCTGACGGAAAAGTTTCCACCTTACAACAAATTATGGGATAAGGAATCCGCCCCTCTTCCTCCGCTTTCTGGAAACATTGGAAGATTTCCAACAAAAAATGAAACCAGTGGTAAAAAAACGCCCGAACCGAAGGCAGAAACTCCCGGTGGACAGAGGGTACCGACAGGCAGAAGCTTCCTTCACTCTACCGTGCGTGCTTGGGATATTTCCGTGAATGTGGCTTCATCTTCCTTACGTTTCCTGTCATAAATTTGAGCGTTAGTTCACTAAATTGCTGAGCTCTTTCGAATTCTGACATCTCACATGCAGAAATCGTTGAAACTTGGGTACTTTTTCATGACTCGGCTTGACATTTGACGATTGATTCATGACCCATTCGTTGACATCCCGCTGGACAGCGGAAGAAATGATAAGGCGAGCTGCTGAAAAGTTGAATTGAATTTAGGGAAGATGCCCCAGATCGGAATCTTTTTTCTCATCTTGTCCTCCCTGCCTGTCACTTACTTTCCCATGATACAATTCCGGAGCATAACTTTCCCTCCTATTTCCAAGTTTGGTTCATTTCCTCAGAGATTTTCGGGTGTTATATGAAGCCGGTGTGACTCGGGAGAGGATCATAAACGTGAGGAAAGCGGCGAGCGTCCATACGGGAGTTCCCTCAGCCGATCCAAGTTTGGGAAACCTAGGGAGTTTAGCAGTTGACTAGGGAGGAGAAAGGAGTACGGGCCGTGTGGCAAGCGAAGGAGACAGGAGAGGATCTCCGTTGGGTGAGGAATGGACCGGGGAGCATAAGGGACTCCAGGATTCCTCCAGTGTGCCTTTGGTATGCTGGAGATGCGGTAGCAGTGCCAGTTGTTGCCAACCGGGAGAAAGTAGGAGCAGGAAGTGTGGACCATGTGAAAGTCTCTCGGATTCTGCGTTACTCTGCTGGGAAACCTGAGACTCCTCGATCTCTTCCTCGTCCCCCTCCTAAAGAGAGGAGATCCTATAAGGAGGGGATCCTATAAGGATAAGGGAAGCTGAGGAGGGCTTGGTAGACGGGACCCACTGGTTGGTAACCATGGAAACCTCGCCATATCCTGGACCAGGAACTTTCTCCTTCATCTATTAGAGACACTTGAGACACGTTTTCCTTGTCCAGCAGCCTCCCATCCCATGGACGCAAAGACTCATGAACCCACTCAACGTACAGACTCCGGATTTCATACCCGCGGTGAAAGTCGCGTGGCGGGGAGGAGAGAAAGTGAGCAAGTTTACATTGAGCCAAGGAATCCTTCCTCACATCCTATGCGGAAGAAGACTGGGGCCGAGGGATCCTTTGGAAAAGGACGGAGACCCCTACCCCCTCTATAGAAATCTTTCACTTGGATCCACCACCAACGACTCCACCACCACACAATCTCCAGTCTACGATTACCCACGGTGGTCCTCCTGTCCCACTTTCCAGTGACTAGACTCTAAGGTCAGAACCCACATCGAATTGACACACCGTGGCGGTGCGGGTGGTAGTGATAATTAGTTGAGGTTGGCTCCAGTGTTTTCCAGTCGCCCGCCTACTGGAGACTCTTCGAGGAGGAACCTCCAGTGAAAGCAAACTTTCTCCAGTGGACACTGAACCGCGTGGAGGAAGTTGTGGAGTGGTGATTGGTGGATCGTGAATTCAGTTAAGACCTCTTAACGAGCAACGCCTGATTAACCAGTGCATGATCATCAGCTGTAATTGGTAGGCGTGGTTGCGGGATTGAGAGGAGCAGCGGCCAAGTAAGGAGGATCGCTGTACTGGTTTGAAAATTCCATCAATCATTCAGTGGCCAATCCAAAGCGTCCAAGGAAGGATCAGAGATCAATTTCAGGAAGGGAGGGTGGGAGGATGAGGAAGATCGTTTATACTACTGTGCCCTTGCTGTGCCAGTCGACTGTTGTTCTAGTAAGTCATTCCAATCGATACAAAATACCCACAGAGAAATTCCCGATTCTGTCGAAACAGAGGAAGAAGGACAATGGGAAACTTTCCCTTTTAGTTAGCCAAGTCAACCCAGGCACGGATGATTTTAAAGTGGAAATCTTTCGCACTTTCAATTTGGTAGATGTCGGATTTCGTCGCCAAATATTATTTAGAATCTTCAATTCAAACTGTTACCACCTCACTTGAATAGTTTTGTTGATTTGAGGAGTGAGAGGAGAAATTTTCAATTGTAATTTTGAATACATTTAGAGGTCAACAGATCAATGTAATAGTGCCAACAATGACCCTGGTTGGGTAGAACTGACCAAACTTGTGTCTTATGACTAGAGAACTTAGCATCCATTTTTATTAAAAAAAACTGACTTTAGGGCTTGTTCCTATCACGGTGAAAAAGCCTTAGCGAAACCAAATCTTCGAAAATCATTACGTGATGAGGGCACAGCGTTTTATGGCTACCACTCCCACCCATCACGATCAAATTGTCTCCCGTGCGTATTTCCATTTTAAAAAATTGGAAAAGTAGGTCAAGCGGGGTCAAGCGTCATTAGAATGCAACAGTCATACACTAATTACCCATCTGAAATTTTTAAAACAATTCGTTCAATTTTGGCTTGTTGGTTATGAATAGGTTCAGTGATATTGCTCTCCAGTTCATCTTGAATTTCTTCCTCTGAATTCGGTATCACTTTCCTTACAAATCTGGTTGGACTCCCTTTTCTACCTATCAAAGAGATGCGCTCAGTGATACGGAGTATCCCCTGTGATCCTTCCCTTTAGTTTCTACTAGAACATCAGGAGCGTTCTAGATGTTAGATGGAATCTGGAGAAAGTTTTTCGATTTGAATCTGATGGTGGGAATCGATGGGACAGGAAATGAGATAATTCCTGATTACACAACCACAAGCCCCGAGTGAGGCCAAAGTTCATGACTTGCCTCTCTCTTGATTTCTCCGATCAGGATGAGGTTCCTCGTCTGCATGTTCTCTTCTGCTCTTCTCCTAGATCGTCCATTCTGAAAAGTTCATGAAATATTTAATTTCAATCTTCCTAAACCATGGTTTATGACGGGGGAAAACAAGGGAGGGAGAGACGAGGGGAAAGAATGTTCTCGCTTCGTGTATTCCGACACTCCTGCACTGTCTTCCTCGTGGGCGAACATGAACTTTTATGACCTTTCTCCTTCCCACCAGCATCCACTGCTACGTTCCTTTCTTTTTTGCGTTTCTTCCTAGATCTACTCACGCCACCACCAGCGTCTCCAGTAATTGCAATCCAATCTCTCCTTGTAATCACTACCAATTTGCTCCTGGAAACTCCAGGAGTGTCGAATTCGGATTGTCGAATTTTCAATTCACCGATATTAAAATGTCCAAAGTCCAGTAGGTCCTCACGTCAAAGTAGGTGAGGATATGAATCAGGAGTACACGATTAGCTGTTCTGTACTCACAATTTTCGGCAACTTGAACCTTCCGTTTTCTGGCCGTAAATAGTCAATTTAATTCTAAATTAATTTAAAGGTATCCACATAAGTTTGTTCACCAAATTAAATCAACCTTGAGCTCCAGTCCATATCTTCCTCTCCATAATATCATGGAATGCGAAGGTATTCAGACATGATCCGATCACTTTCTCCTCCTTTCCAAGGAATGAAACTCACCCGTTTATTTCTTTCGCCTGTCTACTTTCCTCCATGAATTTTCCTTTTTATGCCACAAACAAAACTTCCATTTAGGTTAAGCCCGTATGCCTCCTGTTCTGCTGCGGAGAGATCGATTACCAGGCTTTCCTTTCTACCTTCCTTCCGTCCACCCTGCTCTTGAGGCCTGGAAAGGAATTCCAGGAAATCTACTTGATTATGTGCATGACCACCATCCAGTCAGACCCTTCTTATCTTCCAGTCAGAGCATCTTCTCCAGTGAGGACGTTCTCCAGTGAATGAATTGGCGTGTGCCTGTCTGTAGGGTTGAAATCAATCACTTTCTCTTAACCAAATTCAGTCAGATGGGCGAGATGAATTTAAATTTCTGCAGGTTTTTGTAGAACTGGCCCGAGTCCCAAGGCGGGTCCAAATTTCATTATCACCAGGAAGGTGAATTGAGTTGATTTTGATTGAATTTTGGTCGATGATTATCCTCCTTCCAGTCCCATTGGCTGGAACTCATTGTAAGGTGAAAGTTTATTGAAAAGTGGGAAACGGGGGTAAATTGGGGGGTAACCTCCATTCAATTTCTCGAGTCAAACTTTCTCAATAGTTTTCTACCACCTTTCCAAACTTAGGCATGCAGGGAGCTTAAGGTGAAAGTGAGTGAGAAATGTTCTGGCAGAATAAGTGACATGTGTTGTTGATTTGGGATTCTTACCTTTCCAGCAGTTCTGCTCCAGCCACGTTTTCCCTTAAAAAGGAAATGGATGAAATGGAGAAAATCTACTTTCTCCCAATAACTCAATGAGGAGAAGGGAAAAAGTTGCCTTTTTCCAATTCAGAAAATGAGAAAGTGGAGTACCAGCGTGTGCCAGGTTCAGACGATGAAAATAAAGTTTCACTTTCTCCGCTTCCATTTTTTCTCCTTACATTTTAGGAAGTTTTTAATTTTTGGAAATGTGAAGCCAGGAGGAGGAGGGATGGTACCTTTTTTTTTGCATCCAAAGACTGACTAATCGATCCATTAAATTAAAGTTGCGGGAGTCTCTTGTTTTCATCTCGATGAAGAAGGAGAAACGTCAGAACTAGTAAAGGAAAGAGTATCCCCCCCCCTTGTAATACGATACGAACTAATTGACTCATCAATCAATCGTGCTTGTCATTCTGAGTTTGCCAAAAGGAGATGAGTGGGTGGACCGATATTTTACACCACATGTTTACTCGTGTAATCCCCACGTGTTGGGGACGATTACTGGAAGAAAAGAGGATGCTGGAAGCCTGGACATATTGTTTCTTTAATTAAATTATGGCGGAAGTGTGGGAGTACGGTGGTGGTGTCCCTGTGGGATCACACAAATGCAAATTAAGCTGATGATACGCAACATGTGTCATGGGGGTGGTAGGAAGAAAGGTGAGACCTCCAGCCCACTTCCAGACTTCCAGCGGAAGTAATTTAAGACTCATTTCAGAGGTTAATGAAGAGTCATTAAGGAGATCTACTTTCTCCCCCCCCGCCTTGCATTGCCCTGGAATGGGACTGGAGGTTGAAGGTGGAATAATTTCCAGGAAAAAGACGCTCCATTGTCTTCCATTCTCATGCAGAAAGAGGGGTCTGAACTTTCCAAAAAAGGGTAAAAGTCGAGAAAAGATTTTGTTCTTAATAATCCTGGAAGACACAGTTGGCTTCGTAAAGTTCTCCAGCACCAGACTCCAGCATCCAGGAGATAACTGGGTAGGGAGCAAAGTTTGACGAATACTTAGGGAGGAGAGGCTTGGTGGGTCCTTTCATTCCAGAACGCCCTCCTCTTCTTAACTTTTAACTTTCTCCAGTGAAAAAGTTGGTGGTCCTTGGGTTCCTTAGGCCCTTTGTCTACTTCCTTGAAAGTGTAAAGTGGTCTAGTAAAAACTTCCACAATTTTTGCGTCCTTGTTATGATTATCTTTCAACTCGAAAAGTTGAGTGGTCCTTTTTTAGTATTTCAACACAATCACCCCAGCCCCACCGTCATTCTCTGTTTGTGTGCGCTACTCGTCCTTCCGGAAGAAAGTTGAAGGAAAAGTTTCAAAATTTGCAGTTGAAATGGACTATTTTGTTGTCTGTTATTACATTGTTTATTCATCCCCCCCCCATTCCACCATGAAAGGTGAGAAGAGAAAGTTCTGTGGTTTCATTTCTGTTTAAATCGTGACACACACACGCCCACATACTTGAGCTCCTCATCCTAGTTTTCCTGGAGAAAAGTTGGAAGATAAAATCAAGGAGGATGATATTGGGGAAAGGGGAGGGAGGAATGGATTTCAGCAAAAGTTAAAGGGCATGTCTTATACCAAGACGCTGGAGAAAGTCGTCGGCCGTAGTAATGGGCGTAGGTGGTAGTTGCGTGGAGAGAGTTACAGTCGTCCGGGAATTAGGACCCGAGGAAGGGAAAGCGGCCGTGGATTCTTTTACCATCCTAAACTCGAGACCGCCTTTGATAGATGGTCTCTGGTGACAAACGTATGGGGAAAAGTGTAATGAAAATATACAGCCACATAATTGTTGATACACAAGTGGTGGTGGTGCTTTTTTGGCCGGAGAAACAAAAGGGAATCCTCTTATCTCCGCGTTCCGAAAACATGAAAGAGAAAGCAAATGTTTTTCAAGTTACAAACTTTATGAGCATCTGAACAGAAATTACATCTTCCCAAGAACACTTACTAGTGAAACCATAAATGCATTGAAACGCCCGCCCAAAAAATTCAAAATTTCCAATGCATTTAGTCTTGAAAATTTTGAATTTTTAGAGTGGGCGTCTCAATTCTACCTGCGGGTTTCTACAACTGTTTATTAAACGTTGAACAATTTTGTATGCGGCGTTTCATCAAGGGTTGTTTTCCCACTTTGTCTCCTAATTCCGTGCTGCACTGGAGAAGAATGCTAATTAGGCAGGAGGAACTGAATTTTAACACCTGCTGGAGAAACCCAGTGATTTCCGCCTATTAATTCATAATACCCACTGAGCATGCGATTTTTACGGGAATTTAGGTTGTAATAACTTAGAAAGTTGGGGAGAAAGTCTTTTACTTTCTCCCATCCCAGCATGTCGAATAGCCAAAAGGACTTTCCTGCCTTCTTTTCTGATAATGTGAGATAATGTAATGGAAATGTTGCTGGAAATGATGGAGGGCGGAGGAGAAAGGAAGAAAAAAGAGGTAAACATTAATTGGGCTTGTGCTCCTACTATTCTGGCTACTGGGTTACTTGTCCAGGTTTATCAGCAGCATCCGATCGATTTGTAGCTTAGAGATACGGTGAACTCGTTTCCAGCAGCCGGATCCTGACTCAGGCAATTCTCAAGTGCTCTCTGGAAATTCTTGGCTTTTCTCTCCAGGAAAATTTCACTGGATCAAAAGATCTGAATTGGTCTAATTTTTGCAATTGTGGCTGCCAAAGCAAAAGGCAAATCATTCCAATAGGAAATCCCTCCAGCATATTTAAATTTCCCAGGTCAAAATTCCAGATTCCAAATCAGCAATTCCGGGGTAAGCTGTGTCCAGGATTAGTTTCCCTCGATTTTCGGACAAGCCCAGCGATTTGGGTTGACACTCCCAAATCCCTAGATTTTGCCCATAATTCTTCAAAATTCCGCACATTCCAGGAAGTCGATCCTGATTTTGTGGACCAAAGGGGAAGCTGGGTGACTGTAAACCTAAAATGCGTTTCACATTTTCTGATTTGTGGAAAATGTTGAGGTTTTGTAAAGAGGTGTTGGGAATTGTCAAAGAAAAGTATAAAGTGAGTGTCAATTTCCGGGAATTCGGACTTTCTCTTGTGGTGAAAGCTCCTGGACACTTCCAGCGCTCCTGTCTCATTCCAGTAAATCAACGCCTTTTTTGTCAATTCCAGGGAACTGAGGATGGAGATGGTTGTGACATGTAAGCTTAGGAACTAGGATGTCAAGGACTGGGACAGCGTCTCCCTTCTAGCAGCCTCACTTCACCGCCGCTCTCATCTTACACTTGACCAAGAAGTTTTGTATACTCCACTCTCCTTGTGTTCATCATCACTCAATTGACACTTCAATTCCTCTCCCGAAATCAACGACTGTGGATATTAATTAAATACTTGCGGATTCTCACCATGAACCAACCGAAGCTCAGGATTCCATTGTTACCCGCTCCTCGTCAAACAGTCATTATTTGTTGACTCACCGCGGCGGTGGTCTCGTCGCCTTCCCCGTACAAATTGTATACTGTGAAATACTTGCCTGGATAAGCGCACGGGAGGGGAACCGACGTCGTCAACCTGCTCTTCTTGATGGGGAATAAACTGAGCTGCAGTTGTGGGCCGTTGAGTCGTAAACCATATCGTTATGGTAAGAATTTACCGCACCACCCATGCTAATTTGGTCATTGCTAATTTCTTTTTTTTCGCAAATTCCAGAAGACACTCCTTGGAGTGCTGGCTCAAGTAGTCGCAGTTTTACCAAACGGGATGGACACTTGCTGAGACTTTGGGCGGAAGTATTCCACGTCTCCTCGGCGGGAGGTGGGACCGTGAAATGGCAACAAGTCTCAGAGGATTTAGTACCTGTCAATATTACGTGCGTCCAGGTGGGTGGTGGTGGTGGTGGTGGTCGCCTGGTGGTTGTCGCCAGTTGGGTTTTATTTATGCGCAGTTCATGCTGAGTTTTGAATTCTTTCCATCCAGGATTCCCCAGAGGTTGTGTTCCACATCACCGCCTACAATTCTCAGGTGGATAAAATCCTGGACGTCCGACTTGTCCAACCGGGTAAGCCCCACCAACTCCCAACATTTCATGGACAAACAATCAATTTCCGCCAATTTCCGTTTGATTGATCCACCCTCAACATTTCTCCGGTTTCTTTCCAGGTACTAAAATTGGGCAGGCGTCCGAATGTTTCGTGTACTGGAAGGACCCTGTTACTAGTGATACCTGGGGACTCAACTTTACTTCGCCAATTGATGCAAAACAATTTAGGGAATGTTGCGTAAGAATTCCAACGAATACCGTAATCTACCTAACCTTTTTGGTAAAATTTGAGCTCATTTTTTCTCATTTTAGTCACCGGCGTTTAAATTCTCTCGGAAAGCGAGTTCTTCCTACTCATTACGACTGGACAATGCTGCAGCGGGGCGTGGTGGAGGTGCCGTTGGAACTGGTGGGCCTGGACGTGGTTTTGAGCGCGGTGGTGGTGGTTCTGCAGGCGGAAGCCGCGGTGGGAGTGGAAGGATCAATGCCACGTCATCAGGGGCTGCTGGGCGACGTCGCCCACTGTCAACCCCCACGTCCCCTTCGAAAGCTCGTGAGCCGCAGTGTACTTGCATGACTGCTGAGCAGTATGCCAGGCTTCGGGCCATGGATCCCAGATTTCGCGGTAAATCACTTTAACTCAACAAGAGAAACTGTAGATTGTAGTTTAGATTTTGTAATCTTCATTTTGTAATTCCTCAGCGGCATCAACTCTACCAACGCGCTCAGCCCTCACTGGAGTCCAAGGAAGGAAGGAAGGAGCCACGGAATACGCAACACTCCGACGAACCGCTGAATCTAAAGTAAGCAGGAAGCCAAGTCAAATCCCACGCGTCGAAAATGGGCCAGAAACGGTTCCAAACTTTTTACTAAGTCGCACCTGAGCTCAGCATTAAGGAGGACTGGAGAAGGGCGTGTGTTGTGACGAAAAGTTGCCAAATCAGGGCAATTAGTGCCAAATCGCTTCGGAAAAATCGCCAAGCTAATTAATGTGTTTTTACAAATTTCTAAGGGGATTGGGACAGCGTCGGATGCTGAAGACGGAAGGACGGAAGCACTGCGGGGTCGCAGTTTGGGGCGAGGTGGAAGGGAAATTGTTGCCTCCAAGTCAGTGGACTACACGGATGATACTGGACGAGAGTCGACAATGGAGCGGAAGAAGAGTCGTAGTAAAAGTACTGACGACGTGAATCGAATAACACTGGCAGGGAAGCAAGTCGTATCTCAGCAACAACAGACTGAACTCATGACACACGCGCAACCGCAATATGCAAATACAAGGTTAGCAACACTCCTCATGTCAAAACCGACGTGCTGACTGGTCTAACATGCGTTTCGATTCCCTTAGTCGTGCTCGAGCTTTGTCTTCAAAGGCGACCATCGGAACTAACACAACTCCTACAGGAGATTCGCTCACGGATAGCCAAACGCTGAAGCGTCTTCTCAAGCCCATTCCAGTCTCAACAGGCTCAGTTGTAACATCCCCGGAAATGACACGGCGTGTCTATTACCATGATGGGTACATTTCGGAACCTGAGATACGACACGCCTCTACCCTCGCACGAGAAGGACAAGCGACTGGGCGACGTACTGAGACGCTTCGCAAAGCTCAAGAACGATGTAAGTCAAACGTTGGACGGTCTCAAGAAGAAACTTTCGATTCCATTTTGTAATTCTTAATTAAAAATTTATTGTTCTAAAAGGCAGGGGAGTTGGGACACAAACCGTTTATGGCAAAAAGTCGGACCTGCCGATGCTCGATCATCGTCATTACCACCACCACCATCACCCACCCGCATTCGACCACGCCTACTACGCTACAACTCCACCAAGTTCAAGTCCAGAAGGGGACGGTAATTAACTTCAGAAATTATGTTAGTGGGAATTATGGGTTTAATTTCAATAATTGGAATTTTTAGCCCCGAAAAGTCCTTCACCCGGATCACCAACAGCAAGACTTCTGCTCGAATACGAACAACACTTGCGTAATACGCTGGCCAAAGGAATGGACGCTGAAAGCTACAGTCTCCATACTTTCGAAGCAATTATTTCACAAAGCAACGAAAATCTAGGTAAACGTTTTCTATCTTCCAAAGAATTTTAACCTAATCACTTCAAAATTAGAATCCGTTTCATCTGCATTTACTTTAGCTTTGCGAATTTATCGACCCGACTTCAGATTAAGGTTGTCGAACTTGCCAAAATCCGTTAGGATCCTGGCAAATTTAGTGCTATCTTCCTGCTATTTAACATTTTAGAGCTAAAAAGCAAGTATGCGAATAAGTGTTAAAAACGCCAAGCCGACATATTTAGCACTTAAAAATAACACGCCGAATGCAAAACCCAAAAAAGAAGTAGAAGAGACTGCTAAACTTAGGTAAATCCAGTGTAGTAGTTCGTTTTTTTTTTATACTTTTCATCAAATGGCTTGTAAGTTCAAAATCGGGAACAAGATAACGACAAAATTGGGATCATCCGACACTGAATTTGTAAAAAAAGAAAATCTCTTACTGAAATCACAGTTAGCCATTTTTGAGTAAAACAAGAAGGCTTTGATTTTTTCGATTATTTTCTCAGTTCCCATAAGTTCTCATTCACGATGAGTTATTTTATTTTTTTCAATCCACTTAATCTTAACTTAATTTTAATTAAAAACTCCCCTGGAGAAACGGAAATGATTGGAGGTCTAGCCAGCCCTTAATTACTCATTCCAATTTTAACGTGCTTTCTTTATGATTGTTTTTAATGCCCTAATGGGATTACAACAATGGGGTTCGGAATATAGGCAAGAAGCTTTTACTTTTCCCTTCCCTCTCCTCCATTTTCACTTTTAAGATTACAATGGGAGGCTTCCAACTTCATTTCCTGTTCAAGTGACTCCCTAAGAGTCAACACTCGAGTCCTTCTTGAGTCTTTTTAGTGGAGAGAGCGTATAGTGAGGGTGCCTCGGGTAGTAAGCCCTGGAATTTAAAACTATCCAATTAAATTCTTCTTCCTGAACTTTAAAGGAACTCAGAGAAAGTGTGGAATAGATTTTCACTTGGAATTATTCAGGAAGAAAGTTATGGGAATTGGAAATTTCCTGATTATTTATCACCCCTGCTGCTGCGGACTACCTCGCGAATTTTGCCATTTTAATGTAATTTGCCCTTTGAATTAACTGAAAACTTGAATCAAACACTTCTGTTTGACCATGTGACCTATGGACCTGGTATAATTAAACATTATTTTTGATAAAATGAAATGAGGCATTCGAATGTGGGTTTTACATGAAGGTTTTGGTGGTCGTGTGCTTGACACAACACGAGTGCACTAACCCCTAATTATGCAAAGTGTAAAACAAAGTGAGCACAAGGCGATGTTGCTTCGGACTAATAAAGCCAACAGCTTGTAAGTACTTTCTTTTTGGAGAAAGCACAATTAGTTGTGTGAATATTTTACGCTCGTTCCCTGTTCCTTGTTCCTCAAGTCCAGCGACTATAAGATTCGATTTTGTGATTAAAATTAATTAAGGCAAGGGTTAGCCATGTAAGGAGGAACGTAGCGTGTGAGCCAAAGCATGTCGGGGTCCTCCCTGGTGAAAGTTTACCACGGAGAAAGTGAATTATGCCAATGTTGTAAGTTCCTACATATTTTATTAGCTACACTTTTCTAACGCTCCTTTCTTGTTCCTTCCAGCTGTTCCACCCAATTCACGCTCAACCACACTTCCAAGATTTGTACCAGCATCGAGTCGAGACAATTTCCGGGTGAGTTCACGGGAGGCATCCCGGGAGTCGCGTGATTCGGATATGCTTAGCGGATACAATTCCGATTTCCGAGACCGAGACCGAGACCGAGGCTATCTCAGTGATCATAACTCAAGGTACGTCTCCTTCCTATTCCTTTTAAAAACCCAAAATTTGGGTTACCCATTTATCACTTTCACTTCAATGCGGATGAAGGACAGAATGGGATTGGTCCATTCCTCCCCCACCCCCGTTGGAAGGGGTGGGGTGAAAGCATGAGAGCATGCCAGATTTATAAACCCACTTTCCCTCTAAGCATCCCATCCGCCCAGAGTTCAATTTCAAATTCATAAAACACACAACCAGGACACACTTCAATCAAAATCTAACTAGAGCCCCCAGCTAATTTAATTTCCCTAATTTCACATTCATGAGCTTGAGGCTTAGCATCCATCTCTTTCTGGGTCCAATCCTAGAGTTGGTCCTCAGATTTAGATTTGTGAGATTAGAAAAGTAGGGCCCGACCATTCCCAGAGTGACAAGCGGAGAAAGTATAATGGCAATCTCCTAATGTATTCTCCTATCCTCCTTTCTTCCTACTTTTGAGAATAATGAAGAGCCCATTAGGCCCGGAGAAAGTTCTCATCTTTCACTCGATTCTGGACGGAGAGACATAAATGTTTCCTTGAAAGTTGGTCCGTAGACAGGAAGAGGAGCCATAAGTCCTCATCAGGGAGGAGTAGGCGGAGATGAGACAGAAATCCATATAAATCAACTTTCCAACTTTTACAGAGACCCTTTACTACACTTTCCTTCCTCCTTCTCTGACGCATTGTTTAAAACTGTAAAATATGAGGGCGAGGGAAGTGAGTTATACTCCCAGTTACACAGGATTGAATCACCACCACTACCATTGTGTTCCGTAGATTCTAGATAAAGAGACCCTGCGTTTGACCTCAGTTTTTCATTATTTCAGGTCGAGTGGGCCTTCGCCTTACGACCGTCAGCAATTGGGTAGTGCGACAAGGTCAGGATACTTTTCGGATCGGGAGAATCGAAGTGGATATTTTTCAGATCGAGATATCCACGTCCACCATAAATTTGGTTCGGTTCGTCAGCAGGCGTCTATAGAGTCAGCCGACTCGAGACTCTGCTACCTCACATCTTCCGAGGTAAGAAGGCGGATTTATAGCCATCAACATATTTTACTACTTTTTATTACTGGGGGCGGGGGAAGTTGAGTGGTGGGGGCTTTTAGTTGATAGTTATTGTCTCTCTCTGGTCTTGGTGTCTCACTCTCGAGAAAGTCACCACCATTACAATTCCAGCAGAGTTATGAAGGAGAGAAAGCGGAAATGAAAGAACCCATTTCAATGAAAGGCATTCCCTACTAAAGTATTTTTATTGCATGAAACTTACCCTGAAATGTCCACTCTTACAGTTCAATATTATTCATTCCCGTCCTGGTATTTCTCGACTTTCACTCTAGGGGCAAGTCTGTGGATTTAGTTTCAATCCCTGGGATAACAAATTTTGGATTTTAATGTTCTCTTCATAAATCTATTGAAAACGGAAAGATTCTTCTTCTTTCCTTTTTACTCTTCTTCAAAAAAGGGTTAAATTCTCTCAAAGTGCCCTCAGATTGTTCCTGCATCAAATATGAATTTAAACTAAAACAGCAATAACTTTCGCCTGGGCTCCAATTTTATAAAGGCGGCTCCATGTGTTGTCAGAATTGTTGTCGTAAAAGCATGCCACTTCCGTAGCTTTGAATGCTTAGAAATTCTTGTTCCTTCTTTGCTTATGAAAAGAGAAAATTTTATGGGAAAAGAGGCGTAGCCTAAATCCCTGAAATTCTACAAAATCCTAGGATGGTTTCCAAAATTTAAGAATTTTTCGGTCTGTGAGAAAGACTTTTGATTGATTCCCTACGAGTCTTGTGTGATGGATTTGATGGTGAAAGTAGATGATTTTTTTTCTTTTGTGAGGAAGATCCCTTTAATAATAATACCATAGGATGAAATGCCGTAAAAGTTGAAACCCCATTTTCATTTCCATCCTTTTGTTTGTTGGTTGGTAGGAAGAATGGGATGAGGACTCGGAGCAAGCCTTCTAAGCAGATCCTCCCAGTTTTCATCAGGCGCATTCCTTGGGTTCTAATGAGAATAGGTGGAGAATCTGAAAAAGAAATTCTTCTTCGATTTGATTTTCACCACCAACCACCACATTTTGATTTCCCACATTTTCCCCATAGCCTTATTACATTTTCGATTCTTCCAACTTGGAAAAGTTGGAAAATCTCTCAATTAATCCTTTTTTTTAAAAACAATTTTTAGTCTCATAAGAATTCATTTCTCCCCTTTTTAGTCCCTACTTTCACTCAGGTAAAATTCAGGCACTTTCACCACTAAGATTCAGAAACAGCATCTCAATTTCATAGGAATAGTTTAACAGCTTTTAGGCCAAAGTAACTAGTTAGGCCTCTTTCTTTGAACTAGAATTTCTGAACGAGCTTTCTGAATGATTCAAAAGAAGCTTCAAGATGAATGTTCCAGGCGGATGCTCGGAGAATTCGGAGCATATTGCGTATGCGTATGCGTACTTGTAAATAATTTAATATTCGCTCTAAATCACTTTGTAATGATTGCTTTCACCATACCAAGAAGTGAAATCATAGAATTCTGAATGCAAGATTTGCACTCCGTGATGCCTGGACTAAATGAAACCTCTGCACGAAACTTCCAAATAGCATATCCTACCTTATCCAAATTTCAATTGACACGAGCACAAGAGCGACTAAAAGACGTTGTTTACTTCCTATTCTCTAGGAATATGGTCCTCCCTCAGCAATGTTGGCAAATAATAATAAGGCACAGCTTCCGGCTAATTAACTTCCTAATGAGCTTTCCATTCAACTTGAAATTGTACTGCCTAAATGCGTCATTCCCTACGCTAAGGACATTAGGTCTAAACCTTAGGATTAAAAATTGTTAGAAAGATCCCAGTAGGTAGGTAGTACCTCCAATGTAAACACGTTTATGGGGAGTGAATGTCAAATAAATTGGTAGTGTGCCTGTGGACCAGCAGCGCATGAATGAGGAGAGAAAGGAGCTCCAGGAAAAGTTACTTTCTCCAGATCCGAAGAAAACCGAGACGGAGTGCCTCGGATGGGAGAAGTTTTTGCAGAGAGGCTGAGAAGGGAGGAAGGGAAAGTGAGTTGGCTCCTTTCACCAGGATTTCCCCATTTCATCTTGTTATCCCAAAAGGTGAACCCACCAGATCCCAGGATAAGACTCTAGTGCACCAGTGTAGAGGACACGGTCTGGAAAGACTGGAGTGATCCAGGAACAAAGAGTTTCCAGTCCTATTGTTCCTTCCCTTTGAGTTTTATCTCCAAGGACCAGGGAAAGTCTGAAAGTGAAAGCGGGGGGACTCATTAGGGGGTTCTGTCTACATCAATTGTCCCTTTCTGGTTAAGGGTCTATTTAAGTCCAAACTTGGTTCCAGTTTCTGCTCCCTCCCTGGAGTTCCAGTGAAGTGCCCTGGAATCGTGATTAGAATTAAGAATAGTTGTGTGTGAAAACATCAAAATTGGATTACTATTTGAAATAATAATAATGATTGAGTCCTCACGTACGACGCTGGAGTGGAAGCCCTGGCGCTGTTTGGATTCGGAATCGGATTAGGTTGATGCTTAGGCGGGCTGGCGCTGGAACGGCTTGAACTCATACCCAGTTCTCCAGTGGATGAAACAAGTCCTGCTCGTGTAGTGAAAAGATCTCGTGTTCTATTCCATTCTTCACTTTCATCGCTGCAAAGAGAAAGCGTATAAAAGCAATAATACCCCTGGAACCTCATGGAATCTACGTGCAATTAATACGGTTGGCGTGAGCATGTAACCACAAGAAAGGAAACTAAAAGTATCATTAGTTTTCTAATGCCAGGTGTAGGGCTCAATTTCCAGGATTGTTCCAGCCTCGAACTTCTAGTGTCTCCAGTCTTCCAGTCTGGAAACCTGACTCCTCTCCAGGTTTACTGGAATTCTGGCAACTGATCCTCCAATAACCCCTCCCCGTTACTTTTGACGAGTGATAAGGGTGAAAGGTGCGGATGTGCGGGCGTAAGGATGACAGAACGGATTCTGTCACCACCACCCCCGTGACAGTGACTGGGGAATTTGACTGAGGCAAATGGTATCACTGCATTCCGTGACATCACGACGGAAGAACGGGCGGGCCGTGAGCTTCCTTAAGTGAGACAAAGACAGAGATCGTGCTTAGGATACAAATTTATCTGGGGTTGCCAAATCCTTCACCTTCCCTTGGCATCCCTGCCACCCATACGTCAACGTCACCCTCGTCGCCATCACCCAGCCTCACTCCAAGGCCCCACCTTCAGCTGAGGTGGAACCTTATCAGCAGAACCGCGGTCCAGCCTGCCCTCGCCCTAACCTTACCTCATCACCCGCACCGAGACCAGCACCACCCGCAAGAGCCCCCGGCGGGGTTAGAGCTCCAGGTCAACAACCCCCAGCGACCGCCGCTGCCCTCCGACCTCAGCAGTCATCCCCTTCCGCTGTCGTTCACGCTCAACCTGCTGGGAGGGCTGTTGGCGTTCGATACCCTCAGCAAGTACGGGGTGCCCTTCGACCCCAGCTCCAGCACTATGACTCCATCCAGGAACTCTACTCCTTTGTCAGCAACGTTTTGAGCTCGTGGGAAAACAGGGTAGGGGATGATGCGAGTTCGACCGCAAGCGGAGTCCCACCGGGTCAACTGAACGGGCGACATGGGGAGAGCATCCCTTCTGGAAATTCATCAGTTGCTGGCTCCATCATCAGCTCCACCGGTGGTGCGCGAAGATTTCCGGATGACGCTGGCCGCCACCCTCAAGGTCACCACCCCAAAGGGCGAGGGCAGCAGGACGAATCGACCTACTACGCAACACTCTCACATTACAATTTAACCGGGAGGCCTGGAGGAGGGGCCTTTGCTGGACAAAACTATCCACCGCGTGCGGGCGGGCACGGTGTTCGCTGTGGCGGCGGTGGTGGTGGTGTGTTCTCCCCGGTCGTCAGGTACCGACACCCCGAATCCGCCTCTGCCACCTCGTTATTACCTGGTGGGGGTGGCCAATACTACACTGCTGCCGTTCCAGCCGCGGGGAGTAATAACACTTACTTTTACCAAGAATCCGTTTGTCCTGGATCCTCTTCTGCTGGACAGCCTCAGGAGGAGCCCATCTCCCGTCCCGTTTCTAATTTGAGTAATAAATCCTCTGAGCAGTACTACACGTACCCGTACCCTCGGAAACAGCAGGAACTCATCTTGCGAAGCCCTGATTGGGCCACGGTGATAAATTGGGCGAGGCGCGTGGTTCAGTCGAGAGAGGATGAGAATGCGACACGATGTGACTGTTCCCATGAATTCCATGACTTGAGGGGTCTCAAGAAACACGAGCACACGCACTTCTGGCCCCACGTCCAACCTCAAGAATGTAATGTTCTGTTCTTGGCAAAGGTAAACTACTGGAGCTAAATCGTTTTACTTTTCCATTAACGGAAAGGCTAAGGCTAAAAGTTCGGGGTTACATGCTTTCTCTAGCTAACTTTCTTCTTAACGGGGAGCCAATCTACTGACTCCGAACCTCCAGATTTCTTAGAGGAGGATTCAGAACGAGAATAGCACAGGTTTTGTGGAAATCCCACAATATTTGGTAGTTGGAGAAAAGTAATTTTGGTTTTTTATGGGAAAACTTTATGAGTAAGCCCCCTCTGCTGCTGGGGCCCACCTCCGCACAAAGGGTGAACTCGTGCTTTCCCCGTGGTGAAAGTTGAGAACTGCCGTGATGTAGTAGTGGCTATAGCAGTTGGTTTGGTTGAGATCTCATAAGAGGTCCCATGGTGTAGTCGGTGGACTAC
>JAQIWD010000122.1:0-33502 GCA_034694825.1 Anurida granaria
TCAGACCGTGGTGACCTGGTGACCGACCGTGAGTTTTCTCCATTCACCTGTACCTAGATTCTACCAGGTAGTTATTCTTATTCATTTATAGTCAGTCAGTTGTTGCTCCCCGTTCCAAGACATCATGGACCTTAGCTCCTTGTCATCTTTTCTATCCTCATCGAAAAGGAATTTGAATTCTTTGACTGTTGGCGTAAGAAAATCATTATTAAATATATGCGTTGATTGATTAATTGATCTATATTAATTGGTTGACTCTTATTACTAATGTATTCAGAAAACCGTTGGTGACATCCATGTCGTTCTCTGTAACGAATCCTCGGACTTGGATTCTGTCGTGTCCTCCATTATCACGGGTTACTACATTGCCCATTCCATTTGGAAAGAAGAAAAGGTAATAAAATGCACTGTTTATGCAAAAGACCTTCAGCTTAGTTTGGTTAATTACGACACTAATTCTAAGAACGGTTTCGTAACAGGAGAATAACGAGGAGCCACACTCCTTTGTCTTTTCCGTTATTAATTGTTCTCGAGAGGATTTTCCTATAAGAACTGAAGCTATTTTCTGGCTAAAAGAAAATGGACTTGACCCAGATCAGCTCATTTGCCGGTAATGTTCAATCACATCAAGGTCGAACACAAGTTGGGAAACCATATTGGCTAAATTGTTTTGTTTTTTTAATTTTCGCGCAGGGATGAGATTGACTTGAATGGGTTTCACGCAAGTGGAAAGTTAAACTTGACTTTGGTGGATCATAACGTCTTGGCTCAAACCGACACGCACTTGGCATCCAGTATTCACCGGGTCATTGATCATCACAAGCGGGAACGGGCAGTGGATCGCCGTGACACGATCGAGACCGTGGGATCTTGCTGTACCCTTGTGGGAGAAATGGTTCTAGGACTATTTGCGAATGATCCAGTTGTATGCCGAATGCTTTACGGTAATTTCCAATATTTTAGGACCCCGTTTAATAAAGTTTAAGTTTTGACAACTGTTTTGCATGTTGTGTTTAGGCACGATTGTTCTGGACACTTTCAATTTCTCAGCAGCTGCTCAACGGACGACAGGAAAAGACTTGAAGGTTGTTCAGGAACTCGAAGATGCCATATCAGTAACTCGCTCACGCCCAAACAACTCTGAGATCTTCAAGAATTTGACACAAGCAAGAGCCGATGTGTCCCAATTGACTCCACATCAACTACTTCGCAAGGATTTAAAAGTACTCCGACTTGCTGAAATTACCATTGCCATCCCAGCAGTGCCGATGCTTTCTCAGGTAGGTGTCTCAGTATAAGTTTTTTATTCCATGTAAGCTTATTGACTGTTCCCATTTTGTTAAAAGCAACTCCTGGAACTCCCCAACATGATGGATACTCTTAAATCACACATGCACTCTCAGAATTCCAACGTGATCGTCATCCTTTGTTATCGTGTTGGAGAACTCAATGGCGAAATTAAAAAGGATGTCATCATCTACTCAGATTCAGTTCAAAAAGTGAAACAGGTACGAAAATTGACTACTTTATAACAACATTCTTTCGCCCAAAGGTTCACTTTTTTTAAATTTTTGGTTCTACTTTCCTGACTTTTAGGTTTGTTCCCTTTTGGAGAATTCAGAGCTGGAGTTACGGCTCATTCGGAGCTCAGTTGACGACCAATCAGCACTCTATGCGTATCAGCAAGGGAATGTTAGTCTCTCCCGGAAATTCGTACTTCCTTTTTTAGCGAAAAGGACAGCCAACAACAGTAAGTGTTCGTTTAACCGGGCATTTCTTGTGAATTGTATTCACCAATGCGTGATACATTGTCAATGTCAATTTCTTGGTTTCATTTAGAAACGTCACTGGACATGGATACCCTGAGCGGAGAAGAGCTCCTAATTCCTGGAAATGGAGATGCTGGTGCTGCGAGTCCGAATAAATTCATAGCGTCCCCTCTCCCCTCAATTTCATACACGGCTGTACAGTCTCTGGGGCTTGGTCTTGGTGACCCCATCAGCCAGTGTGGGAGCTCTCAGAATTCTGCTTACAACTCATGTCCTTACACCCCACAGAACTCTTGCGCTGAACCAGTGGACGGATTGAGTCGAGAAAACTACTTCTTACCATCATTCAATTCTCGGGAAATGATTGAGAAGATTGAATTGAAGAGAGGAAAGTTACGAGGCTACGAAAAAAGCGACGATGAACTGAAACCAAATCCTTCGTCTTATCCATTTACACCCAAAAACAGCTATGTCGAGAGCAATCTGGAAGCTGTCTTTGAGCAGGTAAACTTTTAATTAACTCGGCCTTGAAATTTTGTTGAAAACGTGGGTTCATTATTTTTGTTTTTTCTAGTCTCATCCTCAGATGCGGATGGGGAGAGATCAAGGCGGTGGGGTTTTGCATGCCATTGACTCGGACCTCCTCCTTCGGAAGCTGATGGAGAAACAGCGACAACCAGGGACTGGAAGCGTTTCCTACTACAGTTCCTCCAACAGTAGCAAAAGTCAGAGTTTGACGAAATTGAACGTGGATGAGTTTGTGGTTACAGGGGATCCTCTTGGTTCACCGAACCAAGCCCAGACTCCGCCAATTATCGGATCCACACATCCCATGGACATCCCCCAGCACAAAAGATACAACTGATAAACCTCTCTCACTGTCTTCGTCAAAGATCCTTCCCTTTTTATTTTTCAAAGTCCAAAATTCCTCCCAAAATTGGTTTCGAAATTTAATTTTTAATTTTTTGACTCCATCTAAACACAACTATTTTAATTGTGAAACAGGCAGACCAATGAACTAGAATGTGAATATTATACCTAAAATTAACGTCTTCCTCCTCCCAGGGTACTTTCAATTTTTCTAAACCATTTATTCGAGAAAACACTTTTTGAGTTGATGCCATGTATTGTTGAAATCGTATAATTCGTGTCATTCGTAGTTTACAACTTTTTTAGCTCGTTATTTGAGAAGAACCTTGTGCATTTGGGGGTTTCTTGGATGGGATTACTGGAATGATTAATTTGTTGGAGATTTACGTTATAATTTATTTTAGCCAAAAGTAAACTGAAACAACTTTCGATAAGGCGGTGTATGGGAGGCTTAAGAGTGTTTTGTCTTTCGTTGCTTGGTAACCATTCCAGTAAGGCTAATGGATCAATTATTGGATTTGAAGGAGAAATGGATCCACTCTACTTGGCAATTGTTAAATTTCGTCAACGAGAATTAACGGAATGCATAGCAATTTGTACAGAATTGTTGAGAAAGAATCCACTGGATAAGGTAAGGACTTCTGCCATTCTACATTTCGTACAAATTAAATTTTTTTCTGCACCATGTACTTAAGTTATTCAACTCAATGCTGTGTTATCTATAGGCTGTTTGGAGTCTGAAGACGCGTGCCCTCACAGAAGAAGTTCGTGTTGATTTTTTGGAAATTTTTGATGATGGGATTGCAGAATCCGTTTTTTCAGAGGACACAATTGCAACTGCCGCAAGACCCGGGACTTCTCTCCGTATCCCCACTGGTCGCCTCCCAACCGGAACCCAACGGGATGGACCAAGTCCGTCTATTCGACCTACAACCCAATCAGGTAGGCCTCTATCGGGAATTGCGCGTCCCGGATCATCTTCATCGGCTCGTCCTGGAACCTCGATAGACCAAGCGCTCCGAACGAGAGCTACGACAGCAAGACCAATTTCCGCCTCAGCGGGTAGACATGTCCGACTCGGCACCGCCTCAATTGCTTCAGGAGCAGATGGACCCTTCATTAATACATCCCGCCTCAACATTCTGAAGTATGCGAGTGATGAGAGTGTGGCCAAAGCACTCTTCGAATATTTATTCTACGTCGAAAATGACACTAAACACGTGAGGTCCTTCATTTATCAGATTCCAACTCCCAATACTGATATGCATGGTGAATTTCCTCTCCAGGCTCTGGAATTAGCGATACAGGCTCAGAAAGTGGCAGAAAAGGAGAAAGGGCGTATCCACGGTGACTGGTGGTGGAATTTCCAAATTGGCCTTACGTGGTGAGCATGACCTATCTCTGCTAAATTGCATACCGCACCGGAAACTCTGAATGAGATAGTGTCATGCTTGTAGGTTACGTTTAGGCCAACCACGGAATGCGGAAAAATACTTCCGCCAGGGTTTAGCAGTTGAGGCTATGCTGGTAACATATATAGGGCTCGCAAAAGTTTATGTTAAGCTGGATCAACCACTCGCTGCACTGGAGATATGTCAAAAAGGACTGGAGAAATTCGCTGGAGATGTAACGCTACTTACCGAAATGGGAAGGTAAACAATGTGCAAACCGAGCATATAGCCAGCTCCAATCTTAATTTTGGGCGCAGGGTTCAAGAGGGACTGCAAAATGTAAGCCAAAGCGTCCGTCATTATCGGGAGGTACTTGCTCAAGATTCGTCGAACATCGAAGCTATTGCGTGCATTGGAATGCATCACTTTTACACGGATCAACCCGAAGTTAGTCTTCGCTTCTACAGGTAAGTTGATTTTGGCTTTTCAGGATTCATAGTTCAATATAACTCGGGATGATTACAATGGAGAGTTTTCTTTCCAGGCGTCTGTTACAAATGGGCTTGTACACGGCGGAACTGTTTGTCAATTTGGGGCTTTGTTGCTTTGCCTCTCAACAATATGACATGACGCTCCTCTGTTTTCAACGAGCCTTTACAATTGCCACAAACGAAAACATTGCGGAAATTTGGTATAACCTCGGTCATATTGGATTGGTAATGAACATATGATTCGATTTTTTGGCAATTAATTAATGTCCATTTTGTGTTTCAGGGAATGAGCGATACCACTTGGGCTGGGCACTGTTTTAGATTGGCAATTTCATCAGACAACGCGCATTCAGAGGCATACAACAACCTCGGGGTTCTGGAAGCAAGGAAGGGTCGAGCAGATTTGGCCGTGGCGTTCTTCCAGACAGCCGCTTCACTTGGACCCCACATGTTCGAACCACTTTTTAACGAAGCTAAAATTGCTGACAGTGTATGCACTAATAATTATAATCTTGTCAAATTATAATTAATTGTCATACTTTTAAATAATTCACATCTCTTGCTTATTTTCCAGGTGGGAGACTTGCAGAATTCGTATCTCATTGTTCAAAAGGCATTGCAGAACTACCCAGATCATGCCGATTCCAAAGAATTGTTTACCAAACTCAAGAAATACTTTGAAGGAATCTGAAATTTTTTATTTAAATTCTCAAGTATTGCAGCATAGGCTTTTGTTTCGGTCCAAACTTCAAACAGGAGTTAGGGGAGCATTGTTTGTTTTTATTTAATTTGTTTTTTCGAATGTGAATGTGACCTTATTCCACACCTACATTTTCAGAGCCTAAAATCTTAATTCAAAATGGATTCCATTGAAAATGACAATTTTGGTTTTGCGTTTCTAGTTTCTGATTGGTTGAAATTGGCAATCGGCCCGTACGAGAATGACGCATAGGCAAGTAGTGAATAATAACTTAGAAAAGATGCGACGGACGTCAATCCATGTGTTCCGATTGGTTGTTGTGGCGTGACTCCAAAATGGGAGGGGCTTGGGGTTGGCGAGAAGAAATTCAAGGTGCTGATTGGGTGCGGTGGTGTTACCTTGTAGTCACTCAACTGTGGATCTGCAAATGTCTTCCTTAGCCTTGCTCTGATGCTTGACCAATATTCTGCATCTGCAATTCCAGGAGTTGTTGATGGGTGTAGTCCAGCTGTTTTATCGCTTCTACTTCTAAGGAGGTGTGCCCTATTAGTTTTCTCGGTTGTAAGTTTATTGAGGGATGAGCGTAAGGACGCAATTGATTTCGGGGGATACGACTTTTTATTGGTTGGGTGAAACGTAAAGGGGAGAGGGGCCTGTGTTCTTGAGTTCAATGAAGTTTCTTCAACTTTTGACCTCTGCCCAGATCCTCCCAATTCCGGCCTTGCTTCGGGCTTTGGCAATTTCCCATTTTGCAAATTCGATTTCTGCTGCAGCTGCTGCCTGCAATTCAGCATATTCAACAAAATGGAAATTCTAGAACTAAAAGAGGGATAGGTGTAGAACCTAGGAAGTTAGTTTTCTAAATATTTAAATTTAATTGCGAAAAACTTACATGTTAGAAGAATCGGGAAATTTTTTTTTTTACTTAAAAATTAAATTGTTTACCTCCTGAGCGCCACTTGGGCCGCCATGATTCGCTGACGCTCTGCCACCAATTCGCACATTTCACATCCGCATTCCTTCCATCTTGAAAAAGAAAAGGTCATGAAAAGAATTCAGGAAAGTTCAATCCCCGTTAAATTTGTACCCAACAACACGAAAATTGTTTACATTACCTGCACATTTTCTTGTGACCTCGTAAGCAGGAAATCACGCCGTGGTTTCTGCAACGGGCACATTTGGGTGTTCTTAAAAACCGTCGCCTTTTCGTCCCGGGGAAAACAATCGGCTGGCCTCCTTTTGATTCCACTGTTCCCTTCAATGCCAATGGGGGTGGTGGTTCAGAAGTAGCTTTAAGCATTGTTCTCCTAAAATGATAACTGGGTAGTGTGGAAATGGGAGCAGATGCGGTTTGTCCCGAATTCGGAATGAATATGAGATGTTAATGGATAAGTGGATGATGAGGAAAGTGATTTTGAAGAAGGTCTCCTCCTCTCTTCTTCGTCATCTTCTTGTGTACATTTTTCTAAAAGTAAGACAAGTGTTGGGATGTCAGTTTTCTTGTCATAAACCAAAGGAGGAGCACCGCCTGGTCCATGTCATCTGACTTGCCTCCTTTAATCCCGGAAGGGTCCTTTCTCAATGACTCGTAAGAAGGGAACTTGATTCCTAAGGGGATTCGGACGGATGACTACACGGAAAGACCAGGGAAAAGTGTTCACCGGAAGTATCTGAAGAATCCCAGAAGGGAAATGACACTTGACCCTCATTTGAGGAGGGTGGATGTTCTTGTTATGTTTTGGGCATGTCCTACATGTCCTCCTTGTCTTTTGCGGTAGGGTCTTTCAGCCTCTGGACACAGTTGGAGGTGTCCGTGTCAACATGATTGACGACGCTCGTCACGGTTTACCACCAGCTTCTCAAACACTTCATTCAGAGACCACAATGAACTCATCTGAAATCATCGGCAGGAAATCACTGTAGGAAATTTCCGCATATTTTTCAGAAACAAAGTAGCATTGTTTTAAATTATGTTGAGCAATGGGATTTCTTAACTCCTCAACGATACAAAATGGGTACTGAAATTTGCCTACGCTGAAGTCATTTTATCCGGATTGTTGTATATTTTGAACATTTTTTTTTCCTTGAAGGGATGCTGGCTGGAATGGAACGTGTGGCGGATGTGGATTTACTTGTAAGATATTTGGTGTTGGTACTCTGTTGACCTCTTCCGTCTGGATGACCCAGGAGAGGGGAGTCATGGTTTTGGATTACGGAACATGAGTGTCATTTTGTTCAGAAGATTCTTCACATGGTCGCATTCCACGGGATGAAAAGATGAAAAATAGAAACTCATTATTTAATGCGCATTACAAAGGGATGTGACAAGTCATTGAAAATCAAGATGCTACATTTTGTTATAAATGCATTCACAGCACGTTTCGAAATTATTGACAGGAAACATTCAATTTTAACCATGAAAAGAACATCATTGCTCGAATTCTAATCCAGGGTCCAGTAGATAACAAAATTCGGTCAAAATTTTTATTTCACTAAATACAATAGAATCTTTTTTAATTCTGGAAATTTTATACCTGACACTACGTTAAAACTTACAACTAATGTTAAGTGGGGGATTGCTGACACCTTTAGAATTGGTTTTAATTTTTTTAATAAGCCAAGCATTATGATTAAAAATTAAATTTACGCCTTACGTTTTTTTAGTTTTCTTTTAAATTTCAAATTCCGGCTTCTTTACGTCTATACAACTCCGTCAGTTCTATTGGAAATGAAGACGAAGCCATTTTGCTCTTTTTGTTATTTTTTTGAAACACATTACCACATCTGCTTCATCTTCATGTAAGTGTTTAGAAAATGCAAAAATAGCTTTTATTAACCCGTTTTTGTGATTGAAAAACAATGGAAGCTCTTGCGTGCGTCTTGTGGCTTTTTTGTGAGAGGAAGAAGATGATGATATTCTTCTTTTGTTTTCTTATTCGCATCTCAAATTCCAAAATTTCATTCTTCTTCGCAGATCATTTTTCAAAGGGAATTTTGTTTTTCTTTCCCTAATCTCCACACCCCACACGGAGAGCCGAGAGCCCCGAAAACTCGGATTTTGAACTTTCAACACTTACTTTACATCACACATCCTTTCCTTCATCTTTTGTCTTTTGGTTTAAAATAACGAAAGGACAGCTGAATCCACCTGCGGGAATATTCAACCAATTACAACCCTCCATTTTTCCATTTGAGTGTCCAACTATTCACCAATCAAGCCTTCCTACGCCTTTGTGCTCTGGCATTCTTTCCACCTTGTGCCAAAAAACAATAGGAAAAGGAGTGGGGCTAATTTATAACTTTGGTGTGTGAAAGCCCTTTGTTGCCAAATATACGAAGAAAACTTTCTCTTTCTGCTACAAGCACTTGAGAGCGAAATGCGGAAAGTTTGGTAATTTGCAAAACGTCATCTAATTTGCAGGTTCTAAAACTTTGCAAACATGGCACATGCACACGTCCTTCTTGACGTGGTAAGTATACATCCACCACATTTGTCCTGTAGGTAGGGACTTCCCGTTATGGTTCTGCATGCCTACTTTCAGTGTTCCTTTGTATCCGTATCCGGTCTTGCCGAATATTTATTGTGAATTAGAATAGTGCAAAATCAGGTCGGTGATTCAACTTGATGAACCAATGAATACGTTTTTATAACATTCACTCCCTGTACCGCAATTTGGTCTAGGTGCATTTCCCACCGATTTATCGAGAAAGGTCAAGAGGTCAAGCACTTTCCCGTGTGACACGCCAGCCAGTCGTTAGACTTTTTGTCCTTAGTCATTGAAAATGAAGAAATTACCTACTCCAAGCTGGAAAGCCTGGTGAACTTAAGTTCGTATTCATTTCTTTGTTTGTCTCTTAAGTGTTGCAAAATATTAATTGCAAATTCAAATTGCAATTTTTAACTGCTTGCAAACTCTCTGGTTCTAGTCCAATTTTCCTTTGCAAATTCGTCATCGTATAATCTTGGAACCGTGAAATAAGGATGAACAACAATGAACCTGAAGGAATTTCGCTTCTTGTCTCCTTGGGGGCATAAATCCACCCAACCTACCCTAGCAGCAGCTCCTTTTGAATTCTTACAACAATCAACTCACCTGTACTTCGCATTCAAAGTTTTCCTAGGAGGCAAAAGGAACCACGCCAAGCCTTTCAACGCATTACAACTCAGTAAAGGAAACGAATCAGACAAGACACAACAATCAGAACATAACAATAGAAACAAATATCAAACGACACGAAATTCGGAAACGTTTCTTTAGTGCATCCCATCAACTTGAACTGTTGTATGAGTGAAGTAAATATATGAAGTGAATATATGCAGTGAAATACCAGAATTTTAGTTTTATTTTTCCTGGAAGAATAGTGTTGAAACTTAACCTCTCTTAGGAATGGAATCTGTAAACTTGCCAAAGTGACCCATTTCACTACCAATGTCAATTTTTGTGAAAGTAATCGAGTGGAGGATTCCATAAAGTCAAAATATTTGAGGTTTCCGAATAATGAGAACGTGAGAATTCGGCGTGTTTTCCATTGTGTGACAACAATGAAAATGTGGAACCATTGTTTAAATGCAAATCAAACTGATGAAATTGACTCCAATAATTTAATTTTAAACTCCATGATTGGCGGAAACGGAACCAATTGGAAGCTTCGGAGAAGACGCCCCATGAGTTCATCTTTCCATAACTTCAACTTAATCAATTCCATTCTGTGTTCACTGTTAATTATCACTGGGATTCTAATTCAAAATGGCGAAACGACGAGTCGGACAGGTGAGTTTATTCCCCAAAAATATTTCAAAGCTTTTCATATTTTGTTCATTTTGGCTCCAGTCCAGTTAAATACAATTCAAGTAATAAATCGAACAGCTCCTATGTATTAGTTTCACAGTAAATGGATGGCTATGTTTTGACTGGATGCTCGGATTATTTGGATACAAAGTATTTAATTTTTGATAATAGAAATTGATTTTGGGAAAATTGTAATGGAAGGAAAAGAAGTGTGGGAATTCATATTTTTTGCATTCGGTATAGTTTAGACGAGGTACTCTCCACCTTACCTTTTGAATGTACTTTGTATTGTAAATTGTAATAAGGAGGGGATGGGAAGACCGGTCATTGCCTTCTTTCCACATCCCAAGAAACAAGATCTATCCACAGTCTGAAGCTTCTAACCGCAAAGGGAATTTGTTGAATTTGAGTTTAGCTAACTTCACTTGGCGTCCAGGACAGGGCTTCGGATTGTGTATCGAAAGTTATATTGAGCGAGACCAAAATGCCATTTCTGCTAATCTCTGCAAAAGTTTAATCCTTGTGAAGAAGATGCTGAAAATTGTAACTGCAAGGACAGTTTGGAAGGCACACGCATTTTTCCAAGCCCTATCCGAGAGAGTTACCCGGGTTCACTTGTGAAACCACTTTTACTTTACTTTTATATTATAAACTTAGACATTTACGGACTATCGTCTTCACCCGGTTATCTGGACTGAACTTTGAAACTTTAAAAAAAAATGCCACTGGTTTGCCACGATTGGTATCATGTGCCAATTCTAGAATCCCAGTAAACTGATTCTGGACTTCGTAAAACGTAGAAAATAAGAATGAATAACAAATAATAAATAACCTAACAGGAATGGCGTAAAAGCTTTTTACGATTTGTTCCTTCAAATTTCTTTTCTTGTTTTATGTCCCTTCCACTAGAACAAGGGAATGAGTTTAAATTAAGTTAAATTGGAACAAGGGGGATTCAATTGAATCTACTTAAATTTCTAAATTGGATCATCAAAATATGAACATCTAAATCCCAATCTCCATTCAGTAAACGCGGAGGTTCATCTGCGTAAGTTGCATTTCAGACGTGCGTCCTACCAGTAGATTTCGGTTGTTGTCCGATATGGCAGTGAGAGCAAAATGGGGTTGGACATCCTATGTCCTGACTTCTTTGATTTCAATTGTAATTGGTGGAGAGTTGTGGCCTTGGGACTTGGACACTCTTCCTGACAAATCAAATCCCATACGAGAGATCCTACCTCATGTTAACCCTCAGACCCGTCCAGTTTGGAATCAATCAGAAACACTGGTTGTCAAGATAGGACTCAAAATACACCGTATCCGGGTCAATGAGCTCACTGGATGGGCAGAAACCCACGTCACAATCCAATTGGAATGGATTGACGATCAATTGACATGGACACCTTCACACTTTAACGGAATCGCATATTGGTCATTGCCATCCACGCGGATTTGGACGACAGACATCTATTCGGTGAATTCAGTTGAAAGTGGATTGGGCGAATCAGAATCAAGATCCTTGGTGCGGATTGAGCATACGGGAATTGTTGAGTACAAAGTATCACGGATTTTGCAGTCGCGAATCGGGAAACGAGGAACTCAGGAACTGGAATATGAATTTCGGTCTTGGAATTATGATGCGAGTGGGGTAGAATTGCATCATTTGAGTCGTCACTGGGACCGACGCCCTGGTCAACGCATTGACAAGGCAGTCAACCTAGAAGACTGGACCCCTGACCCCAATTGGATTATTCTGGACACATGGGCAATGGAATCTTCCGTTTTCATTGAACCGGATGAACTTTGTTGCCCCGAAGAATTTTCCACAATAAAATTTTACGTAATCCTCCGGAATGATCGTTCCCAGACTGTCCAGCTCCTGCTCTTCTTCGTAGTGACACTCCTCCCAGTTGTCGTATTTTTCTTGGACGCTCCTTACAAGCTTCCTTGGGTCCTTTGCACTCTCACACTTCAATTCTTTCTGATAGCTCAGGGCGTCCTGCTCATCTTTCCGGAATTTTCAATGTCATTCACTTTGATAGTGGTTCTCGTAACAATCGGAAGTCTCAATCTCATCCATATGAATCCAAAATGGGGCGTTCCAGTGTTTTTGAAGGGAAAACTTCAAGAAATGGCTAAGAAGTTGCTCGTTGATTGGCCAGTGCCGGAGAACCAATCAGAACAAGGTGGGAGGATAGTTCTTGAAACTTCGTTGGATAACGTGGAACGGGATACAAGTCTCAATGCGCTGGCACAACATTTCAAGGTTAAAGATCAAGAATTGGAGAGAGTACAGGAATGGAGATGTACGGCGACCATTTTGGAACGAATGGCTGCTCTAATATTAGGCCTGGCATTTATTGTCGTATTTTTCGTTGCCATTTTCACTTGTTGACTGCTTCAAAAATGGCCATTTATTTTTCGTGTCGTGTCGGCTACAATTTTTGGTAATAAATGTACAAAAATAACAAAAACGCAGTTACTTTTCCTCACCCACTTACCAATAAATTCTGTGGAACTCCTTGTAATTGTGATTTATTTAGAGCATACCAATTAATTGCCATAACATAGATCTAAGTCCAAGTACAGGTAAAAATGAGGAAAGGGAAATTAAAGTAAAAGGAGAAGGAGATACATAAGTGTAGAATCCAAGAATGGAAGAAGATTTTCTATCTTGTTTATTTTGAAAAATAAGCGCATAGTTGGATTAAAACCACTTACATTCTTCAGTTCATAATTGGAACCACTTTTACAAGTTCGCCTAGTTTTTGCATTTCCAAAATACCGCTTATAAAAGCGATGGTAATTTTTGTACAAAAACAAAAGCTTTTTGAGATCAAAATTGATACTGGTTTATTATTCCTCCCAAAATCTTCCTGAAATGATAGGGACACATAACAGGTTTTACTTTGGGCAAAATTTTCGCCTAATGAATCATTCTTTCCCCAACTACCCTGCTGATGATGACGAATGCGTTTTTCCAAGTTCTCCGCTTACACGCGTGTCCCGTTAACTCTTTGACCTCAAAATAGAAAGGAACCAACGGGAAGATGTTGGATGGAGAGATGGGCCAACCATTTAAGACCCAAAAGAACAAACTACACAAAAATACCCCAATGGTCTAATGGTATTTCCGCGTCGTCCTCCTTCCTTGACTCTCCTTTCATCCTATTCTTGTCAATTGTTGTCAATTTAATTTAAAATAGATTTCCATAAGGTCTATTTCCATTGTTCCACTCTACAATTCCCCACATTTTACTTAACTAAAAGGGATAATATAAAAATACTCAACATTTTGCAATGTTGTCCCCAATTCCAAATGAGCCCAAGCAGACCCGAAATTAATCAAATGCTTTTATTGATCTCAATTTAAAGTACTCCATTGTTGCATTTTGAATTTCAATGGTGGCCCATTGTTGTTTTCCGTTCTGATGTGCATTGTTGAAATCATGAGCAGATGGGGATAAATCCTGTTACTTGGACTCTCTTTGAAGTGCATCATCTTTATTTCCTTACCCTCCTCCCCTCCTAACTTACCTGTCCGTGGAAAAGGCGTAAAACATTTACAGTAATTATTAAATCTTGGGCTCCTTCGTCACACCGCACAAGGGACCGGTGAGTGTCCACCGTTAGGTCATGAAACGACGATGGCGAAGAATATTTTAAATGACCACCACGACAGGGAGTGAGGGCCCATGTGCAAATCAGAAATTCACAAAACGAATCTTAAGATTCCCGGATTGACAATTAGAATTGATGAAGAATGAATGGGGAGGGGGATGCGGAAGAATTGTCATTTCAATGCATAATTTATTATATCCGATTATTCAAGTCAAACCTTGCATTCCTACAATGGAAATTGATTGTGATCTGTCACTGTCAATGGACTTGGCATTTCTCAAAATTAAATGAGAAATACTCGTTTTCTCACTAGCCCTGATCCCGTTTAATTTTTGACTCAATTGTACATCTTCCAATTTCCAGATTCCAATACTGCTCCTCATTTCCTGACAAAGCGAGCAGCGCTTCTGAGCAGCCCATTAGAAGTTCCAGCCCCAGCGTCTTTAGACCGCATTCCATGGTCACGGGATTACAATCCGTCATTAGGAGAGGACGGGATTGAAAGTGAAAATGGCCTAAATTCCATAACAAATCAAGATACGAGGATAAACTTTCCAGAGCCGAAGGAATTGAGCAGAGGTCAACGAAATTTGGACTTAGAACCGAAGGATGAAGGGAGGAAAGCAAGTCCAGATGTCCAGGACATTATTGATGGAATTGTAAAACTTCTCGGTGGAAAAGTACACAACAATCAAAATGCAAACAAACCCAATCGACAACAATTTATTTCAAATCAAAATCAGAAACAAACTCATTTTCAACCCCCACCCCCGCACGTACAAAATCAACATCCGCAGATGCCACCCCCTCCCCCAACGGACTCACAATTTCATACCTTACAATCTCATTCTCACCCACCACAAATCCCACTGAATCGGCCTTACAATTTATTTAATCCCACAAAACCGATTTTCTACCTCACCTCGCCCACCCCCGTCACTACCACCACCGGAAAACCCGCTCGGATCAACAATCGCGGTCCTCCAATCCCAATACCAACTGATAAGCAGCAGGATCACTTTGAAGCGATTCCCTTGGAAGCCCTCCATAACCATAATCAGAACCTCTCAATCGGGCCACCTTTTCCTCTAAGTCATGTCGCACTGGGTCATCATCAACACCAGGTCAATGAAGCTCCTTACAAATTGGGCGTCCCCCTTCCGCAGCAATTGGTTCCCACCCTCCACCCCCAACCCGCCGTGGAATCACAAAGGCCGAGTAATGATATCCACCATTACCACTATAGACCACTTCAGGAATCCAGCAATGCACAGGGAAGTGACCCCAACAGAAGACCCAATGACCCAATGACAAGACCCCTTCTAGTCCCAGTGAACAGTGTCACCAAACCAACATTGCGTCCAGGCGGATCATACCTGCCCACCCCAATCCAAGCTCAGCATCATACAGATTCTATTGAAGATGATGAGCGTGATGCTGAGAGGCTATCAAATGGAAATGGACCAAGCGCTCTAAATGGACTAAAAACGCCATTCGGATCCGCTGAGAACTTGGGTGGCACCAGTGGACATGTCGGGGCCCCAATTGAGCCCACCATAACGGAGGAATCACAGTTGCCAACTTATGTGCTGGAATCGTCAAGGACGTCTGTTCCCCCAGTTAGCGTGACTGAAATGGTGACAGAGGAAGCGTCCAGACTTGGTACGCTGGGATCTATGAGTGGCAACCATGTCAACTTTATTAGTCCCACCAAATCGTCCGGTTTTGAAATGGGAATGGGAATGGGCAGCACGAATGGGCCCGATTTCAGACATCCTGACCCCATGCCCTCAGTGACAGTTACTAAAGGTCCCGTTTTTAATAATGGGAAAAAGAATATTGGGATTGGAACAAGTACAAGCCTCGGCTCCATCCCAACACCCGCACTCCTCCGTCCAGGTAACTAACCAAGCTGTCATGATTGAAATTAAGTCTGTAGTGGAAAACCATAGCGGTTTCTGATTGGTCGAGGGAGGAAGAAGGTCTTGACTTGAAGTTTACATTCAATTAAAACTCCCATTTCCTTTTCTGTTAACCGGAAATAAGTTACCAGTTGCAATTGTAGAAAGACAACAATTGACACGTCTTCTCTGTATCTTCCTCTCCGCAACAATCATTTCCCCAAACTGTGCTTTGTAGTGAACTAGACCCTTAATGTGGGATTTTAAACGCAACGCATTTCCTAATTTTTCTTTTATTATGAATTCGCAAACAATTCTAAAGTTCCCAAACATTTGTAGAATTTGTATTCCTTTAAAAATCTTCGCCTTGAAGAAATCACTGGATGGATAACATCTCTTACTCCCGTTATTCTGATCTCTGTATCTTGACTTATAATGCAAAATGGCGTTAACCTTTGACCTTATTTTAGGAATTGTTCTTCCGGATGATAAACCCAAGCCTGCCCTTCTTCATCCCCCAAGTGGGGAATCAGGAGGATTCGGAAGCGTCCAAATAATTCCCGCAAATGTTCACCAGCATCCAAACTACGGAAACAATGGGGATGAAATTGGTCAAGTTTTTGATGTGACAGTAACGGCTCAGCAAAACTACGGCGGACAAGCCACGGTCCAACCGTTCATCGTTCCTGGTAAAAAATCTTACAACTAGAAAAATTGTTTTCAAATTAGTTGTTTAATGTTTTTTAAAATTTAGCAGTGCATCCCGTTGAAGAAATAATCACAGCACCAAATGGGAATGAGCAATTTGTTTCAATTGAAGGGAAGAGAACGTATTTCAACCTTCACAGTACCACGCCGGCCACCTCGTCAGTTGCAGGGGCATCAATTTCGCCACATCTGATTCCTGCTACCACTAATCCACCAATTAAAAGTCATCCGGGTATTGTTGGGCCACCGACCCACCCTTTTGCAAATCCTGGGGGAGCCAACAAGAATCGAGCCGTGGCAACCCTCGCCGTGAGTGCCGCGGCGAATAAGAGCGTGGGCACAAGTCTCAAGATTAGCAATCCGGGTGAGGATTCAAATCCGATTGGGGCAAGCAATCTGAGCAAGCCTCCTCCCAACATAATTCGACGACCAATCACAAGGCGTCCTCCAGTTCCACCAGTTCGTATAGACACCTGCATACTCGGAGATGATTCAACTTGCAATGGAGAACAATTTGAGAGTTGCCGAACTGAAAATGGTGTTAGTTCTTGCATGTGTCGGCCTGGGTATGCCCGGAAGCGACATCGGGAAGCTTGCAAGGGTACTGCATTGAAAAATAAGTGACCTTCTTTTACTAAAGTCTTAATCATCATTTGATTTTTTGGAAATTTCCAGCGGTCGTCTCTCTCGTACTGTCAATTCGGATGGATAAACTCGGGGAAAAGAAATTGAACTACAATCCCGACTACTTTAATCCAAATTCCGAAATTTACCAGAGTTTGGAATGGGAAACTATTCACGGCGTAAGATCGATTCCAATTCCCGTAATTCAGCACAGATAACTTGAAATTTCGCTAAAAATTTCAATTGTCATTTTATATTTTCCAGTTGGACTCTATCTTTAGCGAGTCTCAGTCGAATAGCGGCGGCAGTGGTTACATTGGATCTAAACTAGACGCCATTGGATTCGACGGTCGCCATGCAGTTGTCAACTCCACAGTACTCATCCAAGAACTCCCAAATGTTCCCACAAATCAAGTGAAACGGGAAATTCAGCGCCAACTTATTGACAGCATCACTCGTCATCATAATGGATTTGGCAAATCAGAGTTGTCTGTCGAAGGACCAATTAGTGCCATCAATGCTATCGCTGGTAAATCATCTTCAAAGCTTCCATTGACCTCCATGACCTGCTGTGCGTCATAAAATCTAAATTTAACGAGTAATGTGTCCTCGTATCCTAATTTTAGATTTGAATGAGTGTGAGACTGTGGAAATGAATGATTGTGATGCCAAGGCCAAGTGTGTCAACACATACGGGTCCTTTGAGTGTCACTGTTCTCCGGGCTATGGCGACAAGCTGGAAAAGGACAAACGACGGAGTGGGCGGAAGTGTGAATCCTGCAGTGCCAAAGTTCATTGCAATGGCAGAGGGGAATGTCTAATTGAAAATGGACAAAATACTTGCAGGTAACAATTGTTCTCATTATTTTAATCAACAAATCCATACTAATATGCACCAGAATTAATTCGTTTCTGGTTTAATCAATTCCTCTAGATGTGCTGGAAATTATTATGGAAGTCAATGTGACATTGATGGAGAAGTATTGGCAGTTGCAATTGGAGCTTCCGTATCGGCCATTGTAATTATTGGTCTAACTCTCGCATGTCTCTGCATGTGGAGGTAAAGCGATTCAATTTCTATTAAAGTTGGAATTAAGTGACACCACAAACTATGAAACATTTAGTAAAATCGACATTTGAATTGTCCATTTCAGCCGACGCTGGAAACGGGAAGAGCAGAAGGCAGCACTGATGAGCCGGACACTATTTGGAGGCGTAGCATCCCAAGCCATGAGTTACTTGGGTAAAAATACAATGACCCCTTACCAACAGCATTTGACCTTGGATGAAAGGTTACGCTGGGCCCAAGTCGACCCGAGCCTTCCCTCTGGGAACATTTACGTGGTAAGTTCCTAACAAAGTTGGAATTCCTGACAAGTGTCACATCTGAGCAAACAAAGATGTGGAAGAGAAAGCTATTGTGAGCCTCTCAAATTGATCATTGATTTGACATTTTTATTTCTACTTAAATCGATTGTGCCGAATGTGTGGAAAAATTGGGGTTAGTGCGCATTCATATGTTCAGGAACGTGCCAAAGAGTGTCTATCCTATCTAGTATGCGCTGGAAACCAACAACCCCATACGCAATGCATCTTGACCTGGCCTGGCGCCGTGGTGGCCCAAACTTTTCCTTTCTACTGCCTTGAGTACATTGTAAAAGGTCACTCTATCATGAATCGACAATTATTAATTGAGTGCGGAAGATAAAGAGCAAGTGTAGTTAGCTAATTCTTGGAGCCTCGCCTGGAACCTTATCAAACTCAAATGTATCAACTAATCCAATTTTTATGCCCAGAAAATAGACAGGAACAGACACCGCCACCACCGCAGCGATGAACTGCGTCGCACTTTTCAGAAATGTTAAATTGCGCAATTTTCCATTGACCTGATTCACGGAAAATCCTTAACAGATTGTGTACGGCACGGCAAACTGATATTTTTTTTTTACTAAGAAGCTAAGGAAGCGGGCTAAAAGCAATCTTCATTTTGAATCAAGATTCTTGATTAATTAATTTGTAAAAAATTTTACTTGAAGCAGAATGAGCCGCTGAGTTACGGTCCGCTCGAGACACCGCCGCAGATGATGGCGTCTGCACGGCGCTCAGCCGAAACTTGCGATACGTCCATTGATGACCTCTTTGAGGAGAATCGACACCACTTTGCCAAACGACCCAAGAGCAGGTCATCGCAGGTGAATGAACCAGAAAACCACTTTACCCAGATTTCTAAAAATATTTCCCAATTTGGGATTTTTGGCTGCTAATTTCCAGCATTAGCATTTTAAACCCGATCCAACATATGACCTGGCCTAAAACTGATTTCTTTTTTTTTCTTTACCAGCTCCACTACTGTGACCTTGAGGGTGAACCCCAATCTGACATTTACGCGTCCAGAGGCCCACCGTTCTTTCCACCATTCCCGGCTCAATTTTGTGTTCCAACAAGTCCCATGAACCCCTACCCCCATTCGAGGGGAGGATTCTACAACTAAATTAAATTGCCAATCGCCATTAATCGGGTCAATTCCGCCATCAACGAGAAACAGGGCGGCGGAGTTTAAGTTGGGATACAGTTGACCTTTGGGGTTTGGGAGTATTGGGGGTTGGTTCTCAAGCACGTATGGACTGAAATCTTCATGTTTTGTAATCCAGTACACAAATTCAGTTTGGAATTAATTCTGTTATTTAGTTTGTAAGATTTAATCCCAAATTAAACGCATGGCCTGTTGATGTAGATGAAGATGAATTAGGAAGATATTTGGTAGTTTTCCTATAATGCATCGCATTTCCCAATTTGTTTACTTGGAAATGGAAGATTTAAAGATCAAGTGTCGGTCGAAAGTCCCAGATGTCATAAGAAGTACATGAATCATCTCGTGACAATGAAAGTATCCTAATTAGATCAAAGGGTTTCCTCCAAGTCCGTCATAATCCAAGGTCGACCAACTGTCCCCGTCTTGATCCTGGACAACAACGGAGAGAACCAAGGTCAATCCAATTTCTCTCCTCCTTTATAGTACCCTTTCAGCTCCTCAAACAATCCAACTATATTCCCAAGATCTTAACGGGATAAGCTCGAGATGCTGGATCATCATCGTATCGTAATGCTGTCTGACTCATCATCACCACTACCACCAACATTATCCTTGACCGGTCGGTTACCTTTTTGCAATATATGGAAAGTCTTTTGGCGTCTTCGGGGGACGACCTGTAAATCCAATTCCCACAAACTGCTGGAGATGGGACTGGAATGGACTGGAAAATTCCTGGTTTCCTTTGCTCTCCTTTCCCAAATTTCTTCATCTAATCCAGTGTTAATCAGATAAGCGAACGACCGTCAGCAGCTGCTGTTGTGTCGTCGTAAGTTCACACTCCAAGCCTAGTGACGTCAGCCGGCCATGTCGAACGTTTCCGTGGGGCATGAATCCCCGTGTTCATCTGGCAGATTCTGGAGGGATGGAATGAAGAGTTGCTTACAAACAAGTCCCATCACATGAGAACTAGCTGGCTGTGACAATAAAACCTTGTGGCCATTCACTCTGACTACTAGTTAGACTCTGTTCTCTGTTGAGGAAAGGTCAAAGGAAGCTCTAGTAATCCTGTTACAATACCAAGCGTCATGTTTACATTTGTAATTGTTGCAAAAAGTGAACAATTAACTCTCTACTCGTTCGAATAGTTTGAAGAGACGCCGTCACAGTTCTGTTCTGACTTTTTTCCACGTTGAAGTTATGAGTGTTGGCGAGAATCGGATTAGGAAAAGTACGAAATCATCCCCAAGCTCAATTGTTGAAAAAGTGACAAAAACAGTGTCCGTTTGTACCGATCAATTAATCTGTATTGTAACTGGAAGAAACAACTGTTCACGACAACGGACAGAGTGTTAATCCTCCGAAATTACTCATTTCTTAGAAGTCAAACTTGGTTTGGAATTACTCTAAGACTTTTGCAAAACTAAACTCCAAGCATCTCGAAATCCGGATTCTTGTCCATTCTTGTCCATTGTTGAAGCATTTTATAACCATGAAGGAATTCGTTGACAGAGTCTCGAAGGTAAGCTTACGTTTCCGGATTTTATACCAATTACAGCCGCGCTGCAGTATTTTCCATAACCAGAATCCTGTGTTGGCCGCTAAAATGCTGCTGTTGATTGGGAGTTTTGATGAGTATGTAACTTGGATGATGAAATTACGCCTTAGCTCTGCTAATCCTCTTTTTGCACAAGCAAAAGCGGATGGAAGGGAAACGCCAATAATGATGATTCCATTATTTGCACGGGCAGAGGGTTGACCTCGAACTTAAGAGCGAAGCAAAAAAGTTTAGCTAAACCCAAATTCAAGTGCCACGTGTTAAAAACCAAGAACGGCTCAACTGCCACTCAGTTCTGTCTTGTCTGTCTACCAAGTTTTTGGCCATGCAAAAAAAACACAATACTTGCATTGCAATAAATTTGCAATAAAAATAATATGATGAGTATTTTGATTTTTGCAGAGATACGCCCGGATCAACGTCATTGAGCCAGTGACCATTACGACCAAAGAACACGTCGGATGGAGCTCCTCTTTCACTACTTATCTCATCTACATTCAGGTTTGACCTTTGACACAATCTCTAAATCCGGTTGATGTCCGCGGAAGTACTAATCGTAAACGTTTGAATTCATTCAAAAATTTTACAGACAAATCACTGGGCCTTTTCACTCCAGGAATCGGAGGTCCGTCGACGATTTTCAGAATTCTGTTGGTTGCGATCTAAATTGATTGAGCATCACCCCAATAAAACGGTCCCCCCACTCCCACCTAAGCGATACTTTCGCATGATGAAATTTGATCCAGAAGTAATTGAATCGAGATGTCATGGACTTGAAAAATTCATTCAAAGGTCAGTATTAGCCACAACCCACGTATGCGAAGCGTGTGTCCTTCAATCGTCCATGTGCTATGAACGGTAATTAATGATAACCTTTGACATTTTCGTAGGGTAATGCGCTCATTCGTATTCCTTTCGGATGCCGCCTTCCATTTATTTCTCCAAAGCGATTTGACTGTGGCTGAAATCGAAGCGAAATTGCATGAGGAAATTAAGCCAAATTACGCCAAGAGGATCCACCATCAGCGACTCACTTCCGGTGGGTCAAAGGAAGGTGGGAGTGGCGCCAGTAGTAGGAAAGCTGAATTCAATCGTTCCGTTTCGGATGGCGAGAGTAATAACGGGAGTAGCATTGGGAGTGCAAGCAGTGACCATGAGTCAGATGACAGGTAAAGGAACCCTTGACCTTCCCTTTCTAGTAATTCTAATTTTACTTGGGAATTCCTTCAGTGCTGATTATCCTAAGGTCCAAGGATCCCTGCCCTTCTCTTTCCCTTCCTGATATAATTTCGGATTTGGAAAGGACGCAGTTATTTCTGATTGTTAAAAACTTGTTTTTAATTGTGTACATAGGACCTCTTGTGGTGCAAGTGAAATGGACTTGGACTTGGGTAAAATGGACCTTGACTCACATCCACCAATAAGACACGTTAAATCCCTGCCAATCACATTTGTCGAAATCCATAAGAACGAGTATGACTTCTATGATTAAGTTAATTAGACGCTAAGCTAACCAATTTGTTAACTTTCTTGACCCATCTCCAAAAATGGGCGTTTCACGACCAGTTGACAATTTGTGTTGTCCATGAATTATTATGCTGCCGCTGTGTTTGGAGACTGCGTATTTTTGATACTTGACTTACTTAATTAATGATACTATGACCTCCTAAAATAACCTAATCGTTAGTTGTTCTGCCGTAAATTGTCGATAGAAACTGACTGATTGCAAACTATGCACTCTAAATTAAGGGGAAGAGTGATATGAATAAAGAATAAAGCAATGTAAATCAAAAATAGAGCTCTGATTATTCATTGAACTCAATTTGACAGAATTTAAAACTTAAAATGTTGAGACAAAGTGCTCGCCGAAATTAAGGCATTGACTTCGCATCGTAATTCGTAAAGCGTTAAAGTAGTATAACACTACGCAAAACCTCGCACACACTCTTAGAATTATTGACTTGAAAAGAATTTTTATAAATGAGAATCGTGACTTTTGTATTAATTGAGCTGGAAAGGCATGATTGCTGATTAGATTGTTGGCTTTTCATTTTCATGCCCGAGCGTTCCTTACAATTTGAGCTGAACGGCGACCCCGGCGTCGACGATGACGAGGCGGAGCTATTAGGCGGTCTGCCATCTTCCTATTTCCCCAAGCCACGGTTGTTTTCCCTGGATAATCAAATTCAAAGTGCCAATTGACTAAAATTATTGAAAAACTATAATGTATGTATACTCACATCCAGAATTTTGATTAACAGTCGTCGTTCCTGGACTCTTGACTCCAGATCCAACATCAGCCTGGGAACTTCCTGAGTTTGATTCTGGCGAAATGTTGCCCAAATCGTCTGAAGCTGGAAAGTAGAAAATAAGGTTCCAAAAGCAGCCTGGAAATTAAATTACTCGGGTTAATTGTAAACTTCTCACAAGTTTCAGCAGCCGTGATTGCACCGTCTGGTCCCTTGCAGCGAGCTTTCGTCGCAAAGAATCCACGCTTATTCTTCGGACAGTATTTGATTGTGTGAGCTTCATCGCCGGTAGCCTTGCAAAGTTGGCACACTGGCAACATCAAGGCAAAAGTAAGACCAAGTACGAATAACAATTGAATTTGAAAAACAACAACATGGAGTACCGTGAAGACGGAGATGAGGGCAGACTACAACACCGTTGATCCGAATTGGATGAGATTGGTAGACGGATGGAGGTTCATCATTTCTTTTGCAAAATACACAAAGATAAGTTCGTTTGTCCTCTTCTGGAGGCAGGTCATGAAGGATTCTGTTCATCTTTGCAAGTTCACGGTAGCTTCGGTATCGTCCTTGATCGATTTCAATAATTGGCGGGGACCCATATTTTTCCGGATCCTCAACAGGAAGAGAAATGGCTGGTGGGTAGATAAAGTAGGCGAGTCCATCGTCCATGGCTGCAGTTGGTTCCACAGCCCTGCCGAAGGTGAAAGTTGAAGTTGTGGGTGTTTCTGTATCACCACGCCAGAGTTCGGATTGGTTTCCTTCTGGATGAAGATCAACTTCCGGCTGCTCACTTCCAAAAATACCTATCGAAGGTTCAGATTCATGTGGCGGGTCCCATAGAGCTGCAACCGACGGTGGGTAATCAGGAGCCACCCTCGGAGATCCCGTAAGCCAAAGTTCTTCGGGAATACGAGGAAGATGAGAATCGGAATCTGGAGACAGGTTAGTCTCATCAGTTGGAAGTCCAATCATGGCTGCATCCTCTGCGGTGAATTCCCAAGTTCTGGCCAAATGACGTTCCACCAAACCTCGCTCAAAGTACGCTAAGAAAATAAATAAATTCCAAACCAAAAATTCGCCGCTAACGAGTTACGTTAAGATGCACTTTACCGATCTCTGTTTTCAAACTTACTTTCAGCTGGACGGTATCGGTTGTATGGAATCGGCGGTAGTGGAGGTTCTTGCGACAAACTTTGTTCCGGTGGTTCCCCGTACTGCTCGCTCGTAGTATCATTGTTCCAAAGGGTATGAAAAGGATTGAGCCCCACCGCAGTATGCCAATCAAACATTTTTCCATGGTTAAGAAAAGCTTCCGTGTTGGTAAATTGAAACGTACGAAGTATACTGAGCAGAATATCACCCCCGGGGTAACGATTTTTTAGCATATCGAATGCTTGCATGAAGTTAGCATCACTGCCGATGGACTCAAAAGCAGGAGGTGGACGGCTTGAAATCTCTAAGAGATGCCGGTAGTAAGCATTGGCATTAACCGCCTCTTCGTCTTCATTGCTAAATTCTGATCCTTCATGTGGGGAGGTTGCAGCAAATCCAAGATGAGGGCCCGCATCTACTGCTTCGTAATTTGGGGGTTCATATGACTGTTCATAGGCCACTGGATTGATTTGCTCGTTGTGATCCAGTTCAACACCCGTTCCTGGTTCTGCATGGTAGAGGACCGCTGACTCGGAGGTGGGACCGGTTTGGGTTAAATTAGTGGATCGTTTCCGCAGCTGGGGTACTGATATCTTCGGGACATAAGCATGGGGTGGTTGGGCAGATCTCGAGGCGCTAACACGGGTTGGTCCGGCAGCTGTAACATAAATAGAACTCATGTAATATTTCATTTGAATCTTGGATGGAACGCTGAAATGATAATGATGAAGCGAAGCCCTACCTCTCACAAGACGTAGTTCTTCCGTGTTTGCGACATGAAAGACTTCATCCAAGTCTATACAATGGGAGGAACTCATCGTTAATTACTTGTTGCAAGGATTCTTTTACATGGACTCGATTGATAGAATATCGTAAAACTTTATTCTACGCAGGAATCAACCAAAAATAATGCCGTTTTTGTATTTGTTTACCCTGAGACAGATTTCCGAAAACTGCGTGTCCATGACGCGAAAGTATGCTGAATAATTAATCTGATTCTGTAAATCGTCCTAGCTCCTAGACCATCGCGACTGGCCAGTGTCTAAAATTATCGACGCTTTCTAAAGAGCTGGGACAAGTGACACTGCATGAGCACAATACACGGTGGTTTCTTCCCATTCCTTTCGGAATAAAATCGAAATGAGTCACTAAACCCAGTAAACGTTAAAACTAGCACTGATCCAATTCATTAGTAATTTAGGATAAATCGGAATGAATGAGAATATAAATTGGGAAAACAACACCTTCCATTAATTGAGGATTTTTAACATGAAAGAAGCTGAACGTATGCGCGTGTCCGTTTGTTTACATTTTGAGTTTGACAGCCAGCCATCAGCTGATTGCTCCAAGTCAACAACCTCTGACTCCTTTGTCACCTAATCCATTCAATATGCTGATCTCGTAAGAAATGCAACTAAACTTGTTCGAAATTATTTTAAAAGTGCTTTAATTAGGAAACCAATCACGGAGCGTCTCACCTTGTCTTGGGTCCATTTTGGTCACCGGATCGTTCCAGGGGAATGCCGGATTTCGAATGAAGAAATAATGATTATCAAATCGCTGCGAAAAGAGTTCGGCAAACTTGCCCTCAGCAATTATTCGGATCTCAACTGCAAAATCTGAAACAAAAGTCAAATTAATTTGAACCCATGATTATTAATTTTTTATTAGCGCTGACTGGACTGTAAATTAAAGTGAACTCAAATGGTAACTTTGGTTTTCGGTACTTACACTCCGTCATGGATTCATCCTCAGCATAAGGACAAATCTGTAAAGATGCTAACAATTCCGGATTAACGAATGCGAGGGCCCTTAGAATTTGCATGTCCATCCTTGTCCAGAAAATGAGTGACTGACCGGGTATCAATGGTGAATGATCCAATCTTCCTCGCCCTGAAAGGACAAATCTCATCGACTCCTTAAAGGTCAGGCTAGGCTCCGCAGACCACTCGTCTATCAAGTAGTCGGGATGGCCCAGTATCCATGACCTTGGCATCTTGGACAGCTACGGTACCTGGCAGCGCTTCCTTTTTCTTCTAGTAGAGCTTAAAAGTCTGTTTAGAGGCAAAGGAGTAGAAGGTTGATGGTAATGACGTTATTGACCCGACGACTTCTGACCTCGAAGATCAAATAGGATGCGGTCAAGCTCTGCCTCCTGTCCAAACGAGACTGACAGGCAGACTGACACTTTTTGAGTAAGGAGATCCTTAGTTGGGTCAACAACCTCACACGTCATCTCACGTGTCTCACTTTCAGTTCCTTTGTTTCACCATTCGACCAATCGTAACTCTTCTCTTCAAAAACAAGACTCTGCTTGCAAAACCGATATGTGTGGATTTCAGATTTATTGAACTTAAATAATTTTGACTCAAAGGTGACTCCTCAACTTTGATCTGAAACAAAAACCAGCCAGGCAAAGCTTTGAAGGTCCATTATTGGTCAATTTACATTCAGAATACTTGTAGGACAAAAGTAGTTCCCATAAACCAGCAGAAGAATACAGGAATTCTGTTCAAAACTTCATTTTAATTATTTATGACCAAGTTACATTCGTTTTACAACATTTTTATCCGGGAAAACTAAATTCTTTACACCTTTGAAGACTGGAGTGTCAATTTATAAAATCCTAAAGGGCATTATTTAAGTATGATCAATAATTAACATAAGAGTGAATTAATTGTTGTGCATTACTTGTGACGAGGGTTCGCTATCTTGTATCACACTCAGGGATGAAGGGCTACCACAGTTTTATCACATAAATAAATAAATAAATAAATAAATATTATTACTAATTAAATAACTCAATAAGTTCAATCTACAAAAATAGTTTTTACAAAAACAGTCCAAAGTTTACAGGGTCAAAGTGCTAGGAGGTGTTGGCTGTTGGTAACTTTAGTATACGCAATTCGGGGGTAGATGTAATCGTTCAGCACATTTAAATGTGACGATGCTCGAAAAATTGGGTTGTACGGTTGAACAGCCTTTTAATTTTAAAATTTGGTTCTAAATGCTACACAGGCAGAGAGGACTAGAAATATTGAGGATACGATTGGGATCAAACTCCGCTGGAGTGTTGTCCCAAAAATGCCCACGCCAAAGAATGAGCCCAGTCTTCCAGTACCACAGAGAAATCCAAGACCTCCACTTCTGTAATTCAAAGAGAGATGAAGGATAACATTCTACATTTCTAGATGAAAAGGTATCTTGGGAAAAGTTCATGCCCACTTACCGGCTTGCTGTAGGATATTTGTCTGACACAGTTAAAAGTACACTCCACATCCCAGCAAGAACAAAATTGATGACTGTGTGTCCAATTATAGCCATGGTCTGATTCTGTCTAAACTTCAAGTTGTTGGTGTCGTAGAATAAAATTGTGAAGCCAATACTAATTAGTGCTGCCAATATTAAGTAAATGTAAATCAATCTTGAACGCTTGACCCAGGAGGCAAGTAGGGCCGATAGTGCACTTCCCAAGAAAATCCCAAGTACTGGCATTCCGGAATCAAATAAATCGGATGCCAATTCTGTGACGTAAACGGAAAAAAAAACAAGATGAATTAGAATTTATGAGAATTAAGTGAAGCTATAAAGTGGAAATGCGCGTTTGAACATGATCGGATAAGAAACATCGTTTCTTAAACACTCTTTCCATTTGAATTCCAGAATTTGCACTTATTTATATTGTACACCTATTCTAAACTATCCATTCAATTCACACAACTGTTTTCAGTGTCAAAACTATCAGTTTGGATTCTAGTGTTTTCCTTTTTAAGAATTTAGAATGGTTTGCTCTAATTGTTCAAAGTTAGTGAAAGAAAACAAAGAATTAAAGTCTAGGTTCGACGTGCAGAAAAGTTCGTATGAGCAACTACATCAAGAAAATCGCATTTTGAAACAGAAGGTCGAGAAATTGGCAGAAGAACTTGACTATCAAAAAGGTAGAAGACAGTGTTCCAGTGCCCAAGAAAAGGAAGAAAATTATCAAAGTGAAGAATACCACAGAATCAACTCCTTGGAAATGTACTAAATGTCAGCCAAATATCTTCCTTGGAACAAAGACGGCATTAATAAAACATCATTATGAAGTACATGGGACTGGATTTCCATGTTCGGAAAATTGGTGTAATGAGTCATTTGGTACAACAATATTACTAAGAAACCACCAAAATACTGACCACAACATGCTTGATCCCTACAAGAGGGATGCAATGATGCAATACCATTTGCTACTTATTCAAGCCGGATGTACCACTGCAAGACCCCACATTCCTCAAAACAATGGGGAAGAGTACGAACATTATTTTAATGAAAAAAATAAATAGTAAGTACCTTACCCATATTAAAATCAGGAATCAAGTGACATGAGGGATCGGAACCTAGGGCACCAGACGTTAAGAATCGGAATCGGAGAAAGGATTAAAGTTAGTTTGACATAAAAGTATAACGCTCTTACCGGCATAGGTGATATTTTCGAGTAGACAATTTTGAAAATTGGATCGATCCAAGTCCGTATCCACGAAATGGCAGTCGGTCAAATTGGAAAAGTGAAACAAGACTCGAGAAGTACGAATATTTGTAAAATTCACATCCTGGAAACTGCAGTTTTGAAATCGGACGTGATTCATCATCTGTTTGCAGAACAATAAAATAACTGAATTCAATCTGTTTTAGTACAAATTACAAACACGCTTGCTTCTATTCATGGACTCATCACTTACCATATTTTGAAATGAAATGTTGAGAAAATTAGTATGGAGATAATGAACATTGACGTAATCCTGGGTAATGTTGCTATCTAAAATTACGAGATCTTTCTCCATCCGAACACCGTCATCAAAATCCCAGTCACGAAGTGTGGCTTGAAGCGAAATCACCCATGACGTAAGGGCTCCTTGTCTAGAAATCCACAACAATACATCAGCAAAAACATGACGTGAAATTCCAAGGTTAGAAACTTGAAAGAAAAAGGAACTTACCCAATAGCGGACATGAACCAGATAAGGGTGAGCGAAATAGTAAGTTTTTTACGTTTACGACTCCAGAGCGTCAGGAAAGAGTCCCAGAACTGGAAATGGTAAAGGAATTTATAGTGTTTGGAGACGCTATATTGACTAGTAGCGCTTTGGTTATAAAATTTATAAATTCACAGCTATGTAGAGCGTGAGTGCAGTCTCTTTCAGTAAATTATTGACACTTACAGACTTGAGCGCTTTGGTAAGATCCCCAATGACGCTGCTTGGTGGTGGACTATTTGATGGAGTCCCTACGTTCATGGTTGGAATTTCAAGTTCAGTGAAGCAAAAGTTAGTGTTTGCTCCACGATTCCACGCATAGAGCTCCTACAGATAAAATGATCGGAATTCAGTACGGAAAAAGCAAGTCTCGGAAGATGTACTCTACCTTGTAAACCTTGAGAGATTCGCCATCACGTCCATTTTGCATGAGATTAAGCGGCCCTTCTGGCATAAAAATCAAGAGGACGATAGAAATTAGGGATGGAGCGGCTGAGGCCAATAGGAGGCGTCTCCACGCTGAGAAATGGCGTTTCAGTTCTTCGCTCAGCTCTAACCCTGTCAATTTAAAATATTTTAATCAATCAATCCTCTGCCCTAAAGTCTTTCCCAGATGATAAGCCTTCTTCAAGCGGATTGACTGTCAGATTCACAAAGCTAAACGAATTGACAGTCAACTTTCTTTGGTAACAATTCCTTTTCGACTAGTGTATGCTTACCAGTGGATGGGAGGATGAGCCAACACAAGAAGATTACATAAGCAGCCCCCAAGGGCCAAAAGAGGAAAAGAATAGAAGTAGCCAGACGACGTTGTTTTTCTTGGATAAACTCGCTCAAGTACGTCACGGCCAGTGGCAAGCAACCACCAATTCTACAATCAATCATCCCAAATAGAAAATTATCCACAAACTGTTCCTAAATGATCCACATACCCCATGGAACTGAGAAGTCTTGAGAAGACGAATGTTCCTTCCGTTGGCATAATGACGCTAGCCCCACTGAAAATGACAGAAACACCAAGGCAGTACGTTAGGGCTCGACGGCGCCCCACCCGGTCACCTAAGCTTCCCCAAAACGCAGCTCCAGCACTCCAGCCCACCAACGCTGCTCCAACTGTGCATAGAAATTGGATAACCAAATAAGTGAATCATGAAAATGCAAATTCAATTCAGTATTTAGAGTTTTACCTATCCAAGATTTCTGAGTACTTTCGACGCAAAATTCGAATTGGGCCCCTTTAGAGGACATGATAAGTGCCATTAGTTCAGAGAGATCAGCTACCATCACGAGCCCACACATTAGAATACACGTAACCTGCATTTTTCCGTGACCAATCTAGTGGGGGAGAAATGAGAAAAAATATCATTGATATTTTCCCAGCAATACTCTCCACCACCGTTGAGAGAATATATACTTGCCTGTTGGAGAGCGTCCTCGTGGAAGCGCTCGAGTACGTTGTGATTTGACTTATCGGTTGATTCTTTCTCCAAAGGTAAGTGATGGTGGGGCAAGGAAATAAGTTCTTCAGGGTCTGTCCCACTCTCTACGGTGGTCACAGTCCCTTGAGTCAATATGGAGGACCCATCCTCCGTTCGGTAGTTTGTCATCGCAATATCGCAATCCCGTGTCAACAGAAGGGGCTCAGTCTCCATACCTCCATAATTAAATGAATTAAAAATCCAAGTTTTAATTAACCACAATCAAAATCACGCCAAATCCAAAATCTCCTAATGTTAATGAGATCAAATTTTTATGACGTTAAAACGACAAAGGAGAAAACAAGACTGATTGAAACGCATGGGACTGGTAGCTTGATGAGTTCCATAGGCTGACTGGTACTAAACTATCGACTGTTTGTCTTATGGTGCAGCTACTGAGAATCAGAATTAGGGATAGGGAAGAATCGTTTCGATTCGTTTCCCGAAAGGAACGGAAACGATGTGGAAACTGAAACTGCGGAAACGGAGACGAAACGAAGAATTTATATGGAAACGGAAACGAAACTTAACGAACGGAACGGAAACGAAGTAGAGATTAATAATAATCAAGAAGACCCAAAAATTATTTAATCATTGGAAAAGTAAGAAAATGTATAAACAACAAAATTCGCCCGTCCGTGAGTTAAAAAATCAGAGGTGATAAATCACTACTGGCCCTATCACCGTTTCCGTCAACTTGTGACGAAGATGAGGAACTAATTTGTGACATAGCGTCAGAGACTTTTTTAATTTATTCTACGAACACTTTTAATTCAAGCATTTATTTGTTCAAAGTTGTTAAACGTGAAGATTGTATGGAAGGGAATGAGGTTAGACGCGTTTCCTGGCTTTTTGTCTTCAATCCCTTTCCAAAATAGCGTTTTATGGCCTGACCCAGGCCTTGGGATGACTCATGTGAAGGGCTTTTGTTTTCATAGAGAAAAAGATTAAAGTTTTAAAAGCATAGAAAAATTATGAAGACCGTTTCCGTTTCGTTTCCAAAACGGAAACGGAAACGAAATACAAGAAACGGGGACGAAACGAAACGAGACACTCCGTTTCGTTTCAAAAAAATTTGGAAACGGAAACGGAAACTATTCTGGAAACGGTATCGTTTCCGTTTCTGGAAACGATTCTTCTCTACCTCTAATCAGAATTCAGAAACAACCATAACCGTATCCAGTATCATTTTACAAATATGGAACAGTATCTGAATCCTCCCAATAGATTTATTTTTGCGCCTTATCAATGGATTTGTTCTACAACTTAAACTCATTTATCATTCTCTTGAAAGATTTATGAGCCGTAGACAGGAAAAAAACAACAACATGAATGAATCCCTGACTCAGTAAATTAATCGTGAACAACCTTGAATAACTCAAATCAGGAGTAGATACAAATAAAATTGAGTTATACCGTTATTGGAGCAGATTGCGAAGATGTGTAACCCAAAAGCCGGATACTCGAATTAGATTAGATAAACCACAAAACAAGAATTATGAGTTATGACTTTTCCCTGGTTTCGGTCTCTTCTGTTCTCCCCAAAGGTTACAGCGTCAGTGGAGCGGAGAAAGGTGTTCAAAATTTGACCTTCATATTAACAACGGCTGAATAAAACCCAACGGGAGAAACCGAAGAGTGATGCTTGTAACTATTACTGTAAGCCCTACTCTACCCTTCTTCCTTTCTCTGCCACCGGAGAAAGGTCTTCAAGGAGAAGAGAATCGCGCGTCATGCCAGACAAAGGAGAAAGCAGTCTTGCTATACCGAATACCATACAAACAGGGGCATGAAGACCAGTAGGATCAGACAGGAATAGCTCTCCAGATATTGATTAGTTTCTCCATGTCTATGCACATGGGGTCTAGCTTCCGTGATGGAGGACGTTACGTAGAGGAGGACAGTTTGGGCTCAAACATTACTTCAGAAATTAGATATTAATTATGGCTCTTTAGGATTGACCTCATTCTGATAAGCCCAATAGTGACACCTCCCTTTGCCATCCAAAAAAATGTGACCTCAAGAAAAAAGTAAGAATTATCTCGTACTTGCAGAAGAGAACCGCGACTGCATCTATAAATTAGCTACAATTGCCAATGATCCGGAGCTGGCAATAGTAGTGGGACAAGGGAGTCCCGGAATTAAGCCATTGCTCACGGAAATTGTTACTACTACCATCATTCGCCAGAAAATAAAAATAATTTACATTTTTAACATGAGATCAAGAGGTATCCTCCTCAGGCGGCAGTAGTGGCACTTTCGTCGTTATCATCCTCCATTCAACCCAGGTCAGGGTCACGGTCGATGATAGGGATGTAGAATCTTAGGTCCGTCGCTTCGCTGTCACGTCCTCGGTACCTCGGTCCTCCACGTCTTTACGTAAACAACGTTAAGTGTTAGTCGTACCAAGTTGAAATTCACGAAGTAGATACCGGAGGAGGAAGAGAGTTTGTCGTGGATGAAGCTGCAGTTGCAGTTACTGGGTTAAGTTCCGAAAATTAATGAAAATGGACAACCAATTGAACAAAATATTTGGACTTCCAATTTAGAATTTTGTTAATTTTTATTTTGATTTTTGACACTACAGCTGCAAGCTCGACAAAAGAATACCCCCCTTCCACTTACTTGGGTGATTCAACTCCAATACCACCCATG
>JAQIWD010000123.1:0-33431 GCA_034694825.1 Anurida granaria
CTCTCAAGTGCACTTCACGCCACAAACTCAATAAATGTTTCCAAATTGGCATCTCTCCGATTTCCCCCACTCGGAGGGCACAGTTTCACTGCGAATTACGAAAAGAGCTCCTCTAATTATTCAATGCTCAATTAAAAAAAAAATAACAAGAACAGAAGAAAGATAGATAGAAATGGGGAGGTTATTAAGATTAATGAGGGCAAAGCGGATCCCGTGAACCCCCTAATTGACTCTTTGGAAATGAGGTAAATTGCTTTACTGGGATGTAATTTAGGGGCATGATGGGTTATGTTGCTCTTTTTAGGCTTGAGTATGCTGTAAGATGTTTACAAGAATTCCCCTTTCACCGTCGCCTGGCTCCGTCTCATCTGTCTACTTAATAAATATTTTGTAGCTTCTTCTAAAAAGGCAAAATAGAATTCCAAAGGACGATAACTTCGTTTCCGCTCGTTTACCATGCTAGGGGATTACACGTGGAGGCAAGGGAAGGAGACAAGAAAAGAAAGCTGAGAAAGCACCAGGAGCAAAGTGGGAGAAAGACGCCTCCAATGACTTTCACTTAAATGACATTTTTCTCGACTCTTCCTCCGCTCCTTTCTCCAATAATATTTACACATTTTCATTATTCCGTCTCCGTAACCCTGAATTTCCGAAGGGCTCATCATGTTCTGCTTTCTAGTTAATGATCCCAATTTTAATACACGGCAGGTTCACATCAATGATTCCAAGAAACAATCCGATTTAAATTTGAAGCAAAATTCTCAAAATTGACTTACCGTTTTGGAGAAGGGAGACAAAGAAAAGCCAAATCATCCAATGCATTTTGATCGCAGGTACAAGATTAATTTCCAACCTGTGAAATCTTATGAAGTTGCTTTAGTTTTTTTCATGACAATAAGTGAATGTCATCAAAGTTTGACAGCAAAAGCGCCACAGTTCATGAATGCACAAACGGGTGAGAATGGGGAGACAGGCGAATGTCACTTTCCCCACCACGCCGTGTTTATGGAATGGACACGAGCTGGGACCACAATGTCAGAGGCTGGAAGTGACATTCATTGCGGTTTGGAGCACACTGGAACGGCCTACTGGAGAGGCGCCGGGACAGGAGTGAAAGTCTGCCAAGTTGGAACTGACTGAATTTCCAAGTGAGGGTGATGATGTGTTTTCTGTTTTTAATGATGGTGAGAAGGGACGCAAATCTGAGCAGACGTGTATGCGGGCGCGGGCTTCACTCCCTCTTAACTGGGATGTTGTTGAACATGCAAAATTCCTGGGATGGATGCGAATAGGAGATGCTACGAGAGAGACAGAGGGAAGACGTGAGGAGGGATTGATGTGTGGGATCTAGCAGTGTCGGGGAAAGAATAAACCTGACGGTTCGGCAATTCTCTCCACTTTCTCCACGTTCCGGCAAGAGGGAAGGAGGCAGTGGATCCAGAGTGAAATTGAACCGGCGGGAGGATGAGGAAACGAGCTGCGTTAGTTTCTCCAGGAGTCAGTTCATATTCCACCACCAGCAGAAGAGCAAAGGATAATTTTGGATGTCCCTACACGTGCTCCCTGCTGCCTTTTCCAGAGAGGGCTGGAGATGCGCGGCAGTTGGGGGAAGGAGGGTCCTGGGACTCACCAAACTAAATAAGAACAGAAAAGAGAAAGTTGCAAAGTCAGGAAAGTTCCTTTTGGCAGAGCCGAGATGTGAGGGGGAAATTGGGCTACGGCGGAAGTTGGTTGCCGAGATGTGGCACTGGGAGTAGCCTTTCCATTCTGGTTCTGAATGACCAAATAAATGCACGTTTACAAAGTTTCTCGGTGTCATTCTGCAAAAAAATACTTCAATTTAATCCGAAGCTTGAAGAAATGCCGATTTAAAAATTATTAAATGAAATGTTTTTATTTGGTAGAAAAAATTAACAGATCATTAACAGAATAACAGATGGATGGCCCAGGATTCTCCAAAAGAATCTTTTTCCGATTTCAAATAAAGGAATTGAGGATAAAAGGAAGTAGAAGAAGAGTTCGTTTCGTTCATGTCAAGTTGACAATCCCTTTCTTTTCCTTTCCAATAAAATGGTATTTCACCTCTTCTCTACTGAACTAACTGCTCAGATTTCTCGTTCTAAAATCATTCCATCCTTAGCAGAAAACGTATAACTTTAAACTCTGTTACTCAGCTTGGCCTCATTTCGATTTCATTCCTTTTGAGCAAGTTCATCCCTTACCTCTTCTAGAACCATATCCCGTTACAAACAACTTTATTTTCTAATTAATTCTCCTGCTCTTTGATGAACAGTTAGTGAAACCAAGACAAACAGAGCAGGAGGACTTTAGTTTCACAAAATAATTCAAAAATGCTCAAAGGAATTGGAAAATTGAGCCATCTCTATCAAATTCTTCAAACCATCAACTCAATTATTGAGTTTTTGCTCCAATTTAAAGAAATTCCTTCACGAAATATTCAAATTATATGAAAATCCTCGTAAGGTGTGCTGAGATCATGCGATCCTGCCCTAACACCCCAAATTCAAAATGGTGATGATGAAGGAGAAAGTTCCGACGCCACATAATTCGTGGTTGGCAAAAGAAAAGGACTAAGCTGAATTTGATTGTTCGTAGAACACTGTCGTTAAAAAGGCAGGGCCACGTGGATACTCTAGAAGGAAAGAAAAAAGGCGTCGCATTGGTTAAGTGAAAGTGAAAATGGTTACACAACTTTCCATCTTCCCCTCATTTGATAAGTTTTCTCCGTTTTGACAAACTCGGATTTCTCAAGTATGTTTTCCCATCAGGAATTTCTGAGATGCTGACGACAGTTCCTACCCCATCTCCCCTACCCCCATAAAATCCCCCACCCAAATAGGACATTATGGGAAGTGTCCGTAGCTATTAGGCAGAAGGCCCATTATCCCTCACTTTGAGTGGTTGGGTGCTTCTGTAACGTATGTTCAGGGTCTCAGGCTCCTTTCACCAAGGAACCTTGTTGTTGGTTCTTTGGTTTGAGTTTTAATTTGATTAGTGTCTCTCGAAACCTCTTTTAAGTCCCTCAGGACGAGCACTTTCACCACTACCACCGTCACCAAAATTGGACTATGGAAAATTAAACCTAAATTTTTTTAATCAAGTTGGAGTAGACCTGGCTGGGTATTCGCAGTGGGAGTTGGTGATGATGGAGAGGCTGGAGGAGGATCCTCTAAATATGGAAGTCATGTAGGCAGAATTTCTTGGTAGACTGGATATGGATGAGTTCATTACGTTGCATTACTCCTTTTCAAACTTGCTGCTCCCCCTTCTGCCTCTGCTCGCCTCTACGAAGCTTTCTCCTTGAAAAAAGAAGAGAAAGCACAAATTTTGAGGGAAAGGAAAAATTGGCATCTTTTTCATATCCATAGCAGTCTCTCGTTCCCACTTTCCCATCATCATGTGGCTCTGGGGAAATTTGCGGTTGTCCAAGCTCCCTTGTCTCTCCAGCCCACTCATTCTTTCGTTCCAGTTTCCTTTCACGAGTAAGTGTTACGCGAAAACTACAGAAACACACACGGTCAAGTGTTGGTTTCGGTATGATTACGGTTTGACAAGCACACAAAACTAAATTGCGAAGTGTGGCTATGAATTATTAAAAGGGACATGCCCACTCTAATGAATTTATTCAACTTTCTCCACCCCCGAATCCAATTGAAAATTCTCACCAGGAGGTTTGGTCAACTTTCTCCCTCGGTTGGTCATACGGAAGGGGAAGCGTGGGGTAATGGTGGGTCGTGACTGGTCGTCTTGTCGTCATCCTGATCGGAACAAAGGCCTCCTCAGGGAGCCCTGGACAATATATTACTTTAGGGAAAATGTCTTGAATGTCCTGCCTGTTGTTGCCTGCTTGGGTATTGTCCTCCTAACATCTCATTCATAAAGGCGATGGGAACATCCGGGTAGGAGACTTTTCTCCCTCATCGTTCCTCCTCCCCCATTTCCCCGACGTCTCACTTCCGTTAGAATGAATTCTGAAAAAGTGTCGCCGCGATACGCATTTCCCCCGTTCCCCTTCAAGTTCCTTCAGTGGTGCGATGCTCGTGCTGAGTCTTTTTGATATTTCTCCTGGGCCTATTTACCACTTAGGACTGATCTTATTCCGTTCCACTTATTGTCTCCCTTTTTCATCACAACGACCGTCGTTGTGAGCAGAAAACTAAATTTTTTGACTCATTGGAGTCGTCCCGTGCTCCGCTGGGGATAAGCACCAGGGGAAGCACGAGGAGAAAAATAGTGAATTGGAAAGAATTAATATCAATGATAATGGTAATGATTCATGATGCATTTCTGGCAAGGAGGCCAAACATTTTCCATTGTTTCAGCTAAACGCAAAAAAGTGGTTTTAGTCATAAAACTCGCTCAACCGAAAGGGGAAAGAACCCTCGGTTTAATTAGAAAGTTGGAAGAAAGCCATCAACTTTCTCCCTTGATTATACTGGCAGGGCCCCCTTGCGTACTCTCACTCCAAGGGGATCCAGGCACTTCCAAAAATTCAGGACCAATCAGCGGCCGCCATGTATGATAAAATGGGACACATTTCATGATCCAAAGTTTGGATTCCAAACAGGAGGACGCTTGGGGCCCTTTGCCAATTTGCCAATAAAACTAAATCTGGAAATTGTAGAGCTGGAGAAAGGACTGGAGAAAGTCAAGTAGCCTTGGCTCGTGAGACCTTATGCAAACATTGACGTGCCTTTTCGTTGTGCAATGATAACAACTCGTAAAATGTGACTTTCTCCAGCCTCGGCCTCCAGGGAGTGTTTGCATGACAATGTCCCATCCGGAATCTGTAATAAAAGGGCGCCTGGTGAAAGTGCTTCGAGGGCTCATAACTTTATTATTTGTCCTTCATTAGAGAATGACAGGAGTGATTAACCCGAGGAGAGGAAGAGCAAACATGAGGATTAATTTTGGATGGGCGTGACAGGGCTCCGCTTAATCTCTTTCAGCCAAGGTTTAGATGCCCCATGTCGAGCGGGACCCACCTCGGGAGATGGGTACTAGGAGGGGATGCGTGGTATTTTCGGCCCAATTTACCTCGTATCCTCCCGTAGCTTCTGCAATTGGCACCCACTAAACAAAACATAGAACTTAAATTACTAACCTGTACAAATGGAATGACAAAATTAGGAAAACAGGAGGATGATATAGGAAAGGAAGGGGAGGAGACGAGGAAAGGGTTGCCAGAAACGAATGTTGAATGGCCCTACATTAGAAAACATTTGGATTCCCATGTCTTCTGGAATGGCATTTGCCAAAATGACTTTCTCCGTCAGAGTTTCCCAATTATGAGAGGATCATCATCTCCGTTAAACTTTCACTCCACGCCCATTCCCCCCTAACAAGGTTTGGAGACAAGGGGCTTGATTAACAATTCGAAATTCTGGATATGAGTCCTTTCTTCTTATGAATTTTCGTCATTACGTTTTCACACATGACTGGGGTTTGCCCCACGGGGTTTACCCCCACGCTCTACTCATTGCAAGTTAAAATTTATTTTGGGAAGAAAGTGGTAAAATTAGGAGGGTTAATTTTACTCCTACATTTCCCTTGGTAGAGCTCCCACATTCACTTTTTCTACTTTTGCTTTCTCCGTGTAATCAAAACCCCTTGGGATCCCATTCACGGCAGCAACCTGCGGTTAAGGCTCCCTTCACTTTTTCAAGATTAAATTTTGGAATCTTATTTCCTACTTTTTACTTTCCCAGAAATGGACTAATCCAAAATGATTAATTTTCTCCTCGTCAACTTAATTTCATCAAGCTGGATCTTTCATCCTCTCCAAGATCCTTCATCTCCCCACTTTCTAATTCCTGAGCATCCCAAGTCTCCCCTTCCCTTTCCTCTCCCTCCAAGGAGCTTCTTATTTACTTTTTTCCAACTTAAGTTCAACTTTCTCACTGACAACTTTTGAAGGAGTCTAACGGTTATCATCCACTTCCCTCCTCCTTCCCTGCTATCTTAGTCAGAAGTAACTTCAAGAAAAACTTGAAACTCTTTGGGAAGACTTGGGAGGATTTTAACCAAGAAACGTGTTGGCTCCAAAAGGTTTTCAAAGCGATTAATCACTTCCTTTCCCATCATGACGCTGGAGGCTCACAGCCATAGATGGTTAGATTCATTTTTTTCTGGAAAAACGATGCTTGTGACTTCCTACAAGTGACAGGAGTCGCGTCATTTTATTAGACACAACTGACCAATGATGCCAACCAACCATTTGAACAAATACCTTTGTATAATCTTATAAGCTCAAGATTTGCACACATGTTTGTTTTAAATGGCTGTTGGTAATGGCAAATTTCAGCAACAATGAAGGTGTTTTTACTTTTTTGCGCTAAAAGTGCTAAACTTTTAAGTGCAAGTAAAGGTGTACGGAAAGTTGATGGTCACGAACAGAAAGAGAAAGTGACTATTTGAATTTTTGTGATTTGAAGCTTACAGCTTCCAAAGAACGAAAGTGGAGAAGTTTTCTGCAGCAGAGTCGCTTGTATTCTAGCGAAAGCAATGGATATAAAACACTTTGCATGTCTAAGAACCTTAACGGGAGCAAATGTGTAGATTACCTGTCAGAGTGATTGATCGTCTCATCTTTCTACTCATCCTCATCATCACCTGCCCCCGAACCCACTTTCACCAATAGACAGGCGAGAAAAAGGAGACGCTTTTACGGGTTTCCGCAGCACAGAGGCATTGTTGCCTCCAAAATTTCATCACCATCATCCCCCAGAGAATTCCAGGAGCCCCGAATACATCCCACGCTTGTTTTGCAATAACAATTTTGGGGAAAGCAATTTGCAGAAAGCAGAAGCGTGCCGAGGAGGAATAAGGAGAAAGAAAAAGTGACGCCGACACAATCATTGACGGTACAAATCATCCCTTTATTTCCCTTTAGGAATGTGGATGCTTACAGAAGAAGAAGTAGGGAAATGGGTGCGAAGTATTGTTGGGCTCATTGGCAGAGGCTTAATGCAAATATTAAGCAAAAATATGGAAGATCCAAAGGTCTAATGGGTTTTTGAGGGAGACGCGGGTGGATCTTTGGATGTGGAATCTGTGGTTTTCCGTATAGCAAATTTAATGTGTGGCCCTTGCCTAGGACTAACCGCTAAACCCCATCCCCCTTTCTCCGTCTGCTTTCTCTTTTAAGTTTCCCTTTATTACATTATCCGAACTGCTCAAGGAAGCTGGGTGGGGAAAGGGAAGAAATAATAGTTTCTCAGTTTCAATATTGGTTCATGACATGACATATTCAATCCTTCATCTTATCCGCCTCTCCCTTTTATCCTAATCGTAAACAATGGAAATGGGGAAAAGAGGCTCTTGAGGATGAAACATGTCAGCCAATCCCAATATCCAAGACAGAAGGAGCGGGAGCAAGGAAAGAAACACGAGGAGAAAGCAGGCAGGCCCGCGGATTCAAGAAGAATTTATGAGCGTAATAATGCGAATTCTGAATAAGTGGATTCATCTGACGTCCGGAGAAAGCAACGAAACTTTCATTCATTATTCCATCACCAAAATTATCATAACAGGCTCCAGAAATCTGCTCAGGAAAGGCTGAACGCTGAACTGTACTGAAGCCTCTTTTTTTCTCCAAATCCATTTCCTTCCTGCTTGCATATTTTGCGGTGATTTTTTCAGTTTGTGCTTAGGTTTGAAATTGTTGAACCCACTTCGGCCACATCCTCCTCTGTCTCTGGCCAAGAGTTGTAGCCCGAGGGCAAAAGATAACAAAGTGAAAGTCCAAATCTGAAGTGATACAGTTCCTTGTCTCAGAAACTATTAGAAGAGACTTGGGAAAGGAGACGGAAGGATTCTGATAGAAATCCAATTCACAATGAAATGGGATTCTCACTCACTCGTCTGCCAACTCGGGTCCGTCGTCCATGTTTTATAGGAGAAAGCCAACTTTTATCTTTCCCTTTTATTTTTTTACCATCCTGTCTTTCTTGGAAAAAGAAAAGTCGGCAAGGTCGGTCATGAAAAAGAGGTCTCGAGGCTCGGACTTGAAGGGAAAGGGAAAGTGTTTATATTAAAAACCGCTTCCTTGATAGCAACTTTCTCCAAAGAAATCTTTGGAATCGTCGCTTCTCATTCCCTGTCTTCTTTCTTCCAAAACAGGATGACAGGCATGAGAATTGGAATGAAATCAAAGTAATTGAGCCTAAAATGCAGGGAGTGTTGAGCCATCCTGACACAGGAAATCGTTTCCTTAATTGCTATCACTCACTTTCGGTGTTTTGCACCCCCTGTCACCCTGTCACGTCGTTGTACCCTCATTCCTCCAATTAATTTCTTCATCAAGAGTTGCCTGCAATTCAAACTTTGCAAATAAGGATTCGTGACCCTTGTTATTATGGAGTGAGACGCTTCCGCTGTTGCGTGCCTCCTGTCATCCCTATAAGCATTACCCAACTTTTTATTGGTCTTGTATCATCGTAATGCTGAGTTGCGAGAAGAGGCAGGGTGCGTGGAGTGAATTTCGTATTCAAAAGATCCCTCCTGGGCTTTCACCATCTCCCTCCCCCCTCCTTTAACTATTTCATGCTTATGAAAATTTGATTTCTTTTCTCCCCTAGTACTTCCAAATTGAAGACTTTATATTTACCAGGAAGTAAGGAATGGATAATGGTTTGCATATCCGGAGGGTTCCCAGTACAAAAAATCCATAGTCAATGGACCCACGTTTCTTGGAAAGAGGGGAAGAAGGGCGGAAGTGAAGTCCCAACTCCAGGATCCCCGTTCAGTGAAAGTGGAAACGGGAAAAGAAAACAAGGAAGCTACGTAATTTCCAACGGGCGTTTTAATTACGGAGGATCCTCACTACCTAAATCCATGTGCCTTACCCAAAATTTCTCAATGCTATCACCCCAGGTCAACTTTTCATCCACCTCTTGCTTTGCTTTCACTTTGGGAATGTTTATAAAACACGCCTCGGTTTTATAAAGTGGAGAAAGTGGAGAAAGCACATTAGTTAGATTACGGAAGAGGAAGGTGGTGTCAGTGAGGGGAGATAGTGATGACATGGCACGGGGCACTACGGGTGTCAGGGTGTCAGACGACTATCGAAGCGTGTGTCCTGCCTTAGGTACTCGTAAGTGGATGGATTCATTCCTTCATTCCTTTATGTCTTGACTTTGGTCTCGGTGTCATAAACTTTATTTTGGATGTTTCGCTTGGGCAAGTTTGGAAAGTTGAGGAGGCTCCTGATAGAAAATGCGTAAATTCATTGGGTAATGGAGCATATGAACTGTGCCTTTCCTATTTCTCATTGTGACTTGTCAAACCCTCCCCCCATTCATCCCCCCTGACTTTCACTACATTTAACCCATTCCAGTCATACTCTTCACTCTTCAACCCAGAGTTATCAGCGCCAAAGTTAGGGACAAGTTGAACATTCGCGCTTCTAAACACAGCGATTTCCGAAATTGCTGCAATTTTACACTAAAACTAAATTGCTGCTCCACTCCTAGCCAAACATCCCCTCAAATCCTCAAGCTGCATGAAGGAGCGGAATTTTGAAGTGAAAGTTTACTTTCCAATGAATTTGTAGTTTAGGAGTCCAACTTTGTGGGAAAGTTAGCTGTTTAGCTGCTAAAATTGCAAAGCATAACATCTGAGGAAAGGGACTCCAAGTCCTCTCTGGATTCTGACTGGACTAAAATGGAGATTAAAAGATAACATTAGAGCTAATGAACCTTAAGTACGCTGGAGAAATGGAGGAAGGACCCCCTCCTGAGAAGCGTAACAATGGGGGTTTTGTGTAATGCGACAAAGCTGAAGACCAAAGTTTAGGCCTCTTCCGCATCTCCCATTCTTTGGCATGACTTTAAATGCTCGTCGCTTCAAGGTTTGGTCCATAAGCTTCTGACGGACTTTGCCTTTCCTCCTGCCTATTTTCTGGTTTAGTTATCATTACATTCTCCTCCGCTCCCTCCCTTCCCTCCAGTAGTCTCTCCATGAGAATTCTCATGCGCTTTTTGCTTTCTCCACCAAGGGAGAAAGCGGGACGCGTAGAGAAGGCAGAATCCCGGGTATTTCACACAGGCGGCAGTTAGTGAGCAGCAACAGCCCAACCAACCACCAAACGCCTCCAGACCATCGGAACATAATGGGGAGAGTGAAAGTGGGTATATAGGGGAGCTCACAGGCCATCGATCCCGCCAGTGTACGGTTCGAACTGGGTTTAGAACTAACGTGTTTCCACCGTGGGGCAGTTTCCACCGTGCACCAGGTTTCCGTCTAGGTTCCCATAATAATATTATTACACCCGTGTCACCGCTGAGGTGTCAGTAAAGGTGTAGAGTGCGGGGTTCTCCAGTTCTTACAATCTGCCTGGGGCCATCCAGCAGGATAACGAGAAGAAGACGAAGATGATATTTTCTGATAAGGAAAGCTAAAACCACCCCTCGGATTATCATCTCATCAACTTTCAAATTGTATTGTACTGGAACAGGAAGGAGGTTTCATCATCAAAAATTTAATAAGACTCAAGGATACTTCTACACCGAGGGAGAACGCTTAGACCCAAAATGGTTAACACCAAACCCCCACAACCACCGCTGCTCTTGGTCTAAATGGTTCCCCGCATTTTCTCATGACAATAAAAAGTGGAGAAAGTTCGGAGAAAGGAGCTCCAGATTCTCATCCCCATCATCCTCTGTTGCTCCTGTTGCAATAAAAGGAAAGGGAGGTTTTAATGTTGCCCAAGGATTAATCTGCCTGGTTAATTCTGGAACTTAAATTCATCTTCACAGTTGTGGGTCTGGAAGGATCCAAGATCCCCGGTGACCTCGTAATCATCAGGACGGTGGAATAAGCATCACCACTGCGGTAATTTTATGACGGACAGGACAAGATGATCCAGAAAATGAAATTTGTTCATCTTTCGACAATTTTTCTGCTCTATTGGCAATTCGGTAAGTTTAGATTGTGGGGGGGGGGGGGGCAAATTTGGGAATTTTAGTTTTAGATAATCTGAATTTTGATTACGCCAACACGATCGCAACATCTTCAATTTTCAATTTCAATTTCAAATCGCTTTATTTAACGTGTAGCCAGCTCCATGTCAATTTATCTTAATTTTCTTGGGGAAAAATTGTATGAACCAAAACATTTTTTTAGAATAGCTCCAGAATTTGACATTTTTGAATCCTTGTTTGTGTGAAACTTGAAGCCAAGTTTGATATATATTTGTGGATATAGAAAATTGGTGGGGATGAGTGAATGGACCCAATTGTCTTGTTTCTTTCACTTTTCTATCTTCCCTTTTCTTTGTTCTTTTGTTGCAAGGTTCCGGGATTGGGCTGAGTCTGAAGAACGTGACAATTCCAAACTACGGAGTGAAGGATGGGACGGTGATCCTGAGTTGCGAGTTCAATCTTCTTCCATCCGACAAACTCCTCTTTCTCAAGTGGTATAAGGACGATGCGGAATTTTTTCGGTTCACTCCGTCATCTCCGCAACCCATTTTGACGTTTCCTCTCGACGGCGTCTTTGTTGAAGTGAGTCAAAGGCGGAGGGAAGGTTTTATTATTAAAAGCAAACAAAAAGCATCCCACTTTCTCTCCTCACCTAATTCAATTCTTGAGCTCAAAATGAAAGAAGGAGGTTCACACCTCCAGTATCACTAAAACAAAAGAGATAATAAAAGGAAAGCAACAAAGTAGTCCTACTCTGTGCGTCTTCTTCAAATAGCGAGTCCCAATATTTCATTCTTTTCCTCATCTGTCTCTTTACGGATTCGAGTCGAGTGGTGAGAGAAAGTGGAGGGAAAGGAGGGTAGATGACTGGGGCTCCCAACTTTCCTCTGATTGTTTCTCTTTTCATTTACCTTCCTTTAGTTTTCTTCCCCTGAAACAGAGGCAGAGGGGAAAAATAAAATAGTTTTCTTCTAAAGGGAGCTTAAGGAGGCTCTTCTGTCTCATTTCATTTTAAATCACTTTTTCATTTGAACCTCTCAACTTTCTTCCCCTAGCTTTCGAGGTCCAATTTCAATCAATTAATGATGAAGAATCTCACACTGAGGACGAGTGGGGTCTACAAATGTGAGGCAATGGCTGAGGGGACTTTCCAAGCACCCTTCGGGACTGGGCCTATGAGCATTATTGGTAAAAACGTCATTCTTGCCCTTCTTTTAGCACATTCTAAAGTGTTTTCCTTGTTGGATTCCAGCACCCCCAGAATCGCTTCCGGTTATCACAGGCGTCCACCCATTGGTCAACGTTGGTGATCGAGTGATCGGGAACTGTACGTCTTATCGGAGTAAACCTGCAGCAGTGTTGAATTTCTATGTCAACAGTATCGCTGTAAGTGTCAATATTTTGAGTGAAAAATATTTAACGCCCTGCATCACGCGCCCAAAAATATTTCACGCATGCCGAAATTAAAGGCGAAGCCTAAGCCGAAAGTGATGATTTTTTGTTGCAAGTTGAAATGTCAGCCCTAGCGATTTCATTCCACGATTTCCAGTTTCCTAAAAAGCGGCGGACGTGGCAGAAGAAAGGGAAAGTGAAATGAGAAAATAAGGGTAGAAATCTTACCAGTGGTCTTGCCTCATCTCCAGAGAATTCGGTGGGACTGACTTGAGGGAATTACGAGATTCCATCAGTCTCATTTATCTGACCAGACCACCGTCACTGGGGACAGAGGGAGAATGGAGACTGGTTTTGATTGGAAACAAAAGGAAACCACCATAGACCCTTAGACCTTGCTGGAACTCTGGAAGCATTCAGTCACCGTCTCACGTCCCCCATTTTAGACTCGACAGTGGTGGTCCCCATTCTCCAGTCCTACGAAGTAGATCAAGAGAAGAAAGGAAAGAAGGAGAGATTAGGAAGAATAAACGAAGAAGACATAAAAAGTCTAATCTAAAACTCCAGCTGAGTCCAGGACTTTTAAAGGAGAAAGGCAGCAGGGAAAGGGCGGAAGGAAGTCGGGAACGGTCCTCACTTAATCTCAAATCTAAAAATCCTATTTTGATAGTAAGGTTCACATTTAAACAAAAGACAGAGATAAAACTGTGGTTTTATCCACCTATTTATTACCGCTCTCCTTAACTCTGGTAGTATGTGGGTCCTCCCGCGCCATTGCGATGTGTTTGCGCGTCTTAAACCCACCAGCGTCCACCCACCCGATCAGGGAGAAAGTGTGCAATTTCCGCCGTCGCCGGATAGTTGGATGGTCGCCCCGGTAGGGAAAATGGAGCCAAGCTAAAGCTAATGGTAAAACAAGTAAATTTTATCTCATCCAAGTCACGTCACCACATTTATTTTAATGAAAGTGATGGCAAGGGATGATTCTCCGCGGAGCCAATGGGGAGCTGGAGAAAGCGTCCATGTAATCGCTTACGAACTTTCCACCAAGATTTTCCTCTGCGCACTTATTTCTTCGTAGATCCTCCTTAGATTAGTTTAGAATTTTCTGGAGGAAGAGAAAACGGTTGGTTAATGGATCCCTTTATTGGATTTTACCAGTTGGAGCATTCGGAAATCACAGAGTTCCAGCCCATCCCACAAATGAATGGACTTGAGAATTCAGTACTTGGTTTCAACTTTTTATCGGAGCCCCACCACTTTCGACGAGGGTACATGGAGCTCAAGTGCACTGCTACCATCCTCAATTTGTACTGGATTAGGACCATTAACGTCTCTGAAGTGAATATCAATGCTCAACCCTCGTATACGGGACACAGTCGACTCCCATCCGCAGGTAATTAAGGGCTGGGGATTATTTACAAGGGTCAAAACCACAACAGAGAAGCTGCTGGTTTGCTTAATTTTGGGTACGACCCGTCGTAAAGTGTAACCACTTCGTACCATCACCACGACCACCGTGCCTTTGCACAGGTCACGGAGGTGACACCAAGAGAAAGCTTTGGGAAGAGGTACAAAATTAGTAATTCACCCAAGCGACTTCGTTTCAGGGCCTCATAATTTGCATAATGAAATTAAAGCCTGTTTTAAAATCTCTTCTTTCTCTTTTGTTCTGGATTTCTCGGATTTAGGAACCGTCCCAGGGGTCACAAGAATTCTTACGCTGCTACTCCTGGGCTTAGTTTTCTCCTCGGCAGCAGCCCAGTGCTGAAGAAATTGAACCAGTGCCCGAGTCCATTAAATTAATCCAGCAGCAGTATAAAATCCTACCTGCTGCCTCCTACTCTGCATTTTGCAAAACCCGGAAATGATAAACCTCGCGGGTTCAGCAGCAAAAGAGCGACCCGGTGAAACTACCCAGTTCTACAATATTCATCCTCCGCAATTGGCGTCCAATGGGCAAATGAAACTTAAACCCACAAGTCGCTAATGAAAGGATCAGAGAACCCTTATTGTTTTGTGATTAAAACTGTTCAAAGTGAACTGGAAATTTGTATGAAAGGAAGGAGCAAGAGTCGGGATTGAAAGGAGCCCTTCAGTTGAACGGGAAAAGTATGAATACCGGCTTGGATTGGAGGAGGCATGAACTGGAGCAGAGTGGCTGAATTGAACTTTTGATCCAGGAAGTGAAAGTGGTGAAGTGAAAGGCTGATTTGTTCCAAAACTCTGTGGTTGCTTGGATTTTGTTTGGTATTGTTCCTTCCTTGCTCTCCTGCTCCTGGAGAAAGGGAAGAGCTTGAACTCACAACATTCCAGGAATTCCGAGGCCTCAACCTTTACCCACGGAATCTGGAAAGGGTAAATGTGATTGACAGGAGGAGTGAAAGGGGAAGTAACTCCAAATTTCTACTTACAAATGATGGAAAAATTGGTTCACGGTAAAACGCCGTCTTAACAGAAATCCAAAATATCTACAAACTTTGCCAACTTTTACGGAAAGATAAGTTGGGACTGCCGGAGTGAAGTCGACACTTAGAATCAGAATTGTCCAGCATATTTTATGTTGATTTGATTGATCTGCGGTTGCATAAGGTAGACGGCCCATAGTTCTCCCTAATTAGTAAAATCTCTATGAATTCTAAATGGAAAACTTGATGGATTGAAATACTAAATTGGTTTCTAATAAAAATGAACCCATGGAATGCCCCCGTGTTTTTTTCCACACAAATTTATTCGGAGAAAGTAAGAGCATATGGTGAAAGTCTTTTTTGATTCCTGGAGAACCAAGCGTAGAGCCTTAACTGAAATAGACTTGGGGAAAGAATCTAAGGATAATAGGACTCGAATGACTTCCGTCGCGCACATACACACAACCTCAGACTTGATACTAGTGGGGAGATCTCAAAGGATTCCTTAGGTCTCTAATTGGTATTCAATCCATGGCAGTATTTCATGTCCTGGAGAAAGCTCCAGTACCTCCTTTCTCCTCCAGGAGAAAACAACAGACACACACACTCACATTTTTGAGCAGACGTCCTCATCTGGAAAGCCAAAAAATTCAATATGTCCCACTTGGAAGTGGCTTTCACATGAGTGACTCCTCTGGTGCTTGTGCATGTTTTCCGCTCAGAATAACTTGCAAATTCCCCACTTTCACTTTCAAATTTGGGTGAAACACATTGGCAGCCTTCCTTTCTCTGGATTTTATTGCACAAAGATGCAAATGCACTTCCATGGCAACCTTATTTTTGCTCCCAAGAAACGCAACTTTTGAATCCACTCCCTTTACAACAATCAACGCAGAGTAGTGGCTGAGATTGAATAATTTGCTCCAGCACTCCAGTTCCGTGAATTTCTCCAGGTTGTTTCCTGACCATGTCGTCCCACGCCCTACCCGTCGAAGAGTCAGAAGAAGAGCATGAAGAATTGGAGGTGGAAGAAAGGCCAGCGAGCGATGGATCAGGAGATCATCGAGACCTCCGACATTTCCCCTGCCGGCGCCCACCAAATGTACGCAAATCAGGAACACTTTCTCTCCATGGAGAATTCCAGCACTACCTTTTGATCTTCCCCTACGCTGGGTTATGTTGCCAAAAAGTGAGTCATTTGTAATTTTCCTCTCTCCAGACAAACTCAAAGGTCTACCAGTTCCAGCGCTATTTGGAAGTGACAGGAGTTACGAAGGCCCTGAGCCAAGCCCTTGGTAGCCTTTGCTGTGAGAAGCCAAAACCGGCCGACCCAATGAAATACATTGTTGAAAGGATGTGCGAGGCAGGACGTGTGGCCAAATGGAGCGAAGGTGTAATTTCTCTGAGGGATGAGCTGAGCCAGTTGCGAACTTTGGTAAGAATACTAAATGGCCCCAAAACAAGGCAACTCCCCCCGGTAATATGCTCGCAGGTGATGTATGCCGAGACCGAGAATGAGCGTCTTCATGGATTTCTGAAGCGATTTAAAGAATTGGAAGAAGACGAAGAAGAAGAAGAATTTGTCGAGGAAGCTCCACCACCACCACCACCCCCGACAGCCCCCGCTAAACCTCGGAAATCTAGATCAAGTCTCAAACCTAAGAAATCCGTGACAAGTGCCACTTCACCAACAAAACAAGTCTGAAGATGCAATTAATAATCATAAACCCCAGTCGCTGGGAGCAGATGGACCAGTGACGCTGGAAAGAATAAAAGGCGCTTCAGTTATTCCAGATTTGGCGCTTCCAAAAATAGAATTTTAGTTATGGAGATTTCCAGGGATTTCCAGAGCTCTTATTGTTAGAGATGCTAATCCGAGTTTCCGGAAGTTGGAAGGAATAAATTCAACTGTAAATTCAAAACCGTGAATTCCAAAGTCAAGTCCCATTACGCTTTCCTTTTTCTTCCAAAAGAAGAAACATGAATTCGGAATGATGAGGGAATCTCAAGGGACGAGGGGCCTTTCTCTCCAGCATGTCAGAATCTAATGCTATCAGACCAAGCCCCCCTCTCCTTTCCCTACCACCACCATCTCTCTTTCCAGCCTCTTGCTCCAGGCCTTACGCCGAAAGGAAGCCTGGAACTACTGGTAGCACTGGAGAAAGTTCGACGAACACGTTCCCAGCAATTAAGATCTCCGTCATTTCCCTCTCTCCAGTCCTTCCAGCTTGGAATAATTTTCTTTATTCCTTCTGCTCCAGTACTTTATAATCAGAGGGACTGGAAGGAGGGAAAAGGCAGATGCCAGAATGTGAGTTTAAGTTTTTAGATTTAGAGGCACGACTGAGCTCCCTTCCAGCCACATTACCTGCCATTGGGATCCTCGCCTCGGTAATTCCTATCTTCAGCTAACGGCCACTTCCTGTTGTCTTCCTCTGCTGGCTGGAATAAGGCAAGGCTGGAGTCCTGGAAGGAACTTTCACCAGCTTCCCAGAGATTATTCATTGCGTTCTGGAAACACTACTCGTCCCTCATTTGCATCATTATCCCCATGTAGTCAAACAAAACATACGCACAGTGAGAAATATCAACACTGGAAACTCCCTGGAACTTCCAGGCTGGAAGGTCCAGGAAGGCCACTTGCCAGACTTTGTTTATCCAGAATTTGCATCATCTTCCGCTCTCGCATTGATTCTTTAATCAATTCTTGTTAATTTTCAACATGCGGTAGACTGGCGATACATAAAAATGGGGAAGTAGCGCCGAGGATCGGCTCAGGATACTTGCCAAACTGAACGAGGAGGACGAGCGTCCCTCATGAGTGAAATTGAGCTGGACAATATAGGTCTTGTACACGTCGTTATTGGAGGACGAGGATGTCATTTTGAGAGCGCCTTCCAGTAGACAGTGAATGATGGGAGAGGCTGAGCTGGTGGAAATTGGATTTTGGATCAACTGTCTCCACCTTGGGTGGTGGGTCCGAAATGATCCCCAACTAGGGTCCGTTTGTCACTAACCGTTGGAATGGGGAAAGAAATCAGGAAGAAAGTGGGTCGAATGACTTGTTTACGATTATTATTAGGCTACTAGATGGATCCCTAGGAAGGCTGGCGGCTGGGAAGAATGGGATGGGAAGGAGAAAGTCAGTCAATTGCTTTCCATTTGAAATTGATACTCAGAATCAATTGGGTGAAAGGAAGGAGGGAATTCTTTCTTTCCTCCCTTGCCCAATCTACCCTCCCCATCTCTTTACCCATCATTGGCCCACCCGGCACATGAATTTTTATCCGTTGGAAGCGCCCTACTTTCACCACTGCCCAACTTTCCCCACTTTCACCACCACTACCGTCACCGTCATTACAAATCCCAGAAATTACAACCTGGGGACATAACGAGAAAGGTAAACAAAAGTTGAGAAAACCAAGAAGCTGAGGTTTAGAACGTAAATTCATTCGGTTAAAATTGGCTAAAATGGGGTTTAAAAGCAGCCGAAATTGCAAGAGCAAGGGGGTAAGTGAGGATTGTTCGAATGAAATTGAAAAAAAAATGGTTCCTGAATTTTGAAAATTGAAAGTTCGAGATGCACCCGTGTGAAATCACCCCGTAAAACTGGGGAGTACCGAGAAAGGAGTAAAAATGGCATAAATTCATTTTTATTTATTTTATTTTCCCCAGAGGCCAATGCTGGCTGGAAATGTTAAAAATAATGGAAAACGGAATAGGGACGAGGAATCATTGGATACGAGCCCTGGACTCTGGAAGAATCGGGATGACTGGAGAGCTGGGGCTAGGAGTAGTGGGACCGTGTAAGACTTGGGCTGTTTTGTAGAGGAGGGAAGGGAAAGGGTTATGACCAGCCTGGGACCACTTCCGGATCTCAAAAGTCGATGGATGATGGGTTTTTGGGATTAGGATTAAAAAGTCACCTTGAAGAGATGAATAGTGGGCAAGAGAGTGGGGAAAGTGAATAAATAATTAGGGGCATTAGAAAGACTGCCTAGGAGGGTAGCCTTTACAAAATTCACTCAGGATTATGCAAGTGAAACCAACCAACCAATTGGCATTTCACCGCAAATGCCAAAAAGCCCTCCATAAACTTTCCAATCTGGTTGGAAAGTGGAAAGGGGTTGCTACTGGCAGTTCCAGGCACGAAGGAAAAATGATTCACCACTTTCACCTTCACCTTCTTACTACTGGAAATATTTTGCACAAACATTTCTAGTGCGCATTCGTTTTTTTTCTACAATGAAGGCACAACGAAGCGAGCGCTTCCTTTTAACAATGGTTCATTATTATTTGGATTTTCTGGTAATTTTCACAACTTTCTCCAACTTTCACTCAACTCCCAAAATTTTGAAAACTCGAAGAGAAAAGAATAAAATTCCAATTGGAAACGGAAACTTTCTTTTCAACTTTAGAACTTTATGAACAGGAAGAATGGAAGACATTTTTACGCTGCCTATTGCTTAGATTTTTTTTAAATTCAAAAAGAATCTAGGTGATAGACAACTTTTTTTTTTGAATTTCAAAAAGTGCAAATTTTTGTTGGAACTTAGGCCAGGGTTGAGAATTTGGTGAGTTAGTAAACTGGTAACGTGGTTAACTGGGAGGAATAACTGATTAGATTTCATTCATTATTGTTAGGCAGTTGCAAATGATCATCTAATTTCGACGGAGCAAGGGATGACCAAATTTGCTTTGGTAAGCTGCTCCTTTTGCGTGATCCAACTCCTGCAAATAACAAAGAGAAAATGGCGATTGCTTTCCAGTTTCATATCTTCGATTCGCTCCTGCATAAAAAAAATTCTTACGAGACAATCCACGTAGCTGTCACAAGCGAAACACCAGATTGACAAATCCGAAAAGCTCAAGGCCATATTGTGTCCGGATTCTTCAGAGTGCATCACCATATGCTCTCGGACGTAGCGACTGCACCGAACCTGGGGCCAAATAAAATGGAATCAATTGGGAGTTCCTACGATAATAACGAGGCGATCAAGTACTCACTGTATAGCAACTAAGGCAAATCCAGTTCTCTTGAGTGCTGCGACACTCTTCACAAGCTGTATCAACATCGATGCCTCCTGCAGGTACGGGATTTACTTCTACTAAATGTGGACACCAAGGCAAAGGTTGGACAGCAAACATACTCGAATCGTCATCCTAAACACAAATAGATCAGATCGTGAAACTCAGTTATGCCTCGCTGAGAATATTGCTGTCTTTCTGTAATTAATATTAAAGCTACTCACCCCCAATGAAAACTCAACGGTGAGTTGAAGTGAGCCACCAGCGGCACCTTCTGGCTCTGGCTCCTCGGCTGGACCTCCAGCGGCCTCGTCGGGGTTGGCCGCGACCTCAACAACTCCTGGCATAGACATTTCTCCGCCACCGACACTTTGACCATCGATTGCGACTGGAGTGGCAGCTCCAGGCGTCTGAAGAGTCGTGGGTGTTATGGTAGGAAATGACAAGGATGGTTCCCCTCCACTCGTTGGGGTATCAGGGATGATTGAGATTGAAGTTGTGGTAGCTGCATTCGCATTTAAGTCTACAATGGTTTCTGGGGGTGGTGGTGTTTCTTGTTTAATGTCCAATTTCTCTAGCAACTGGCTAACGTCAATCTCCGCCTCTGCCGTTGTAGTAGCATGCTTGGGGTTTCTGTAACTTTCCGGCTTCACTGGACATACGGAAGGAAGCACACGTTGGAATGGTTCCAAAACGGCCCAGTACTTTGAATGTGTATGGAGAACATTGCGAATAGTCTCAATAGCACTGGGATCAATGGAGCCTACTCCTCGCAAAGGTGGAATCGGATCTCCCAGTAACGCTTTTGTACACAAGCTCATTGAGTAGGAAATTGAGGTCAAGTTGTAGCCACCTTCCAGAGCCAAAATAACTTTCCCATTGGCAAGAGAAGAAAGGAGATGCGTCATGTGGGCGTAGCCTTCCGGTGTCACTCGATAACCTTGGGGAAAATAAAACTGCTGCTAAAAAGACTTTTACTGAAACAGATTCATATGAAATGAACATGATTTACCTCCAAGAGGATCTCCAAGCGCTGCATCAAAGCCCGCTGAGACGAGCACAAGTTCTGGAGCATACTCGTACGCAATCGGAAGGACAATGTTTGTAAATGCTGCCAAGTATTCTGCATCTCCCATTCCTTTCTTGTTGAATGGAATGTTTACAGTGAACCCTTCACCTGGTCCACTTCCGACAGCTCGATAGTCGGCGTCAGTACTGCATGGAAAGAAACTCCCATTGTCGTAGCGATGAAGAGAAAGGTAGAGGACTTTTGGATCATCTTCAAACATGTGCTGAATTCCATTTCCGTGATGAACATCCCAGTCCACGATGAGGATTCTAATTGAACCAAAATGAATAATCATTTCACGCTTTCAAACGTTCAATGGAATGCGCTTACCGCTTCAGACCATGGTTTTGAATCGCATACTTTGCAGCGAGGGCGACATTGTTGAAAAGACAGAATCCACAAGCCACTTCCTCCTCCGCATGATGACCTGGTGGTCTTACGATGGCCACACCTGCCTGACACGTTCCACTCATGACGCTGTCAACCACCTGTAAATCGAAAGGTTTGAATCGCTGCTGCAACTTGGTGAATTGGGAATTAGTGTTCTTACGTTCAATAAGGATCCAGCAGAAAGCAGAGCACATGAATAGGAGTTACTGTTGAGGTATATGGAATTGTAGCGTTCCTGGAGGCTACACAAGTCTGAACTCCCCAAACGTGCACTGTTTCTCATTTTCAGGATATGTTCCTGGGAATGAATTAGGCCGAGTTCCTCTGTGGTCGCTTCACGGACTTCTATGCGGTGACATTGCTCAACCAAACCGAAGGAAACGTGACAGGCAAAAATGTTTGAAATCCTTTCAGGGCACTCTGGATGTCTGGTTTGAAAAACTAAGCTAGTTAGACGCTAAAAACTCAAACAATCGTTGGACCCAGCTGAGATTTTCTTACGCCATTTGTGTATTCTTGTGTTTGAGCATGAGGTCGTCGTAGACTAATCCAACGCGATGCTTGGGAACAGCTAAAGAAGTGGTCAAAATCAGTCTGTCCAACTCCTGGTCCAGGGTCACTCTTGTTTCTTCACTTTGGAATGGGTGGGAATCTCTTGTTGGAAATCTCAGAGGTTTCTTCTCGGTCCAATCAAATCGATGAGTAGGATTGAAACCTTTCCCAGATTTAAGGCACGTCTCAAACTCATCTTGTCCCACTGATTTCATGACTCCAAAAGGCTGCCAATATTCTTTCAGCATCGTAGTTGCGTTCAGAATTGTTTCTACAAGCCTGTCCAAAAAAATTAACAAATTTGTTTAAAATACAACACGTTTTTAGCTAAACAGTTACAATGTCAGTGAGAACATTCTTACACTGGGTTTGCATTGGAAATCGGCGAAATCAGAGGGCAAGGATCACCCAGAAGTGCACGAAGGGTAAGAGCCGCTCCCTCAGCCAAGGATTTCAAGCAGTAGCCACCTTCCAGGACTACTGCAACTTTGCCTTTGGCTAATCCCATGAGAGGCCAAAGCAAGTGTGGGTAACATTGTGGAGTGACCCTCATCATCCCCTGTAAATTCAGAATAAGTCTCAAACACTCTCACATTAATAATTGAACAGTCGAATCAGGATTCCAGATTCAGGAATTGGAACTTTACCTCAGGACAGCCCAACGCTGCATCAAACCCAGCGGATACAATTACCAAGTCTGGTTCAAACTAAAGAAAGAGCCGCGTTTAATTTGGTATTTGAATTAAAAAATTGGAAACTGCTAGAACTTACTTGGTACGCCATCGGAAGCAGAACCTTGTGCCAAATTGTGAGAAAATCAGCATTCTCCAGTCCCGTTGTATTGAGTGGAATGTTACAGTTGAACCCAAGTCCCGACTCATGTCCAATCCAGTTGTAATTGGATTCTTCCAGATTTGGCCAATAAGTCCCATGTTCATATCGATGAGTCGAAAAATACAAAACTCTGAAACACGAATATACTGTTGATATCACATGAACTATAAGTTCTGTAGAAAAATTGATTACGTAAAAACACCTTACGTACCTGTTGTCGTCGTAGAACATTTGTTGTGTAGCTTGACCATGGTGGACATCGAAATCAACTATTAGAATTTTCTTATCGGAACACTCTCCTAAAACTTGTTGTGCAGCAATGGCGACGTTGTTAAAGTAGCAATAACCGCAGTATTCCTCCTTCATGGCATGATGACCTTTGGGAAATCAAATTCAAATTATGAAAATCTTATTTATGTGAATGGAAATAGCAGCGGCCTTGCCAAAGTTACCTGGTGGTCGCACGATAGCCATTCCATTATGGATCTTTCCGTCGAAAACTTTCCGGACTAAATCAATGGTGGACCCACAAGCGAGAAGAGCGAGGTCATAGGTGGACGGATGGAAGTAAACGCAATCGTACCCGGAGGCAATCTCTTCAAGCTCTTCGAAATCGTCCGCCTCTGTGCATATTTGATTTAGTTTCTTGATGTTCTCTACAGTGTGAAGCAGCGAAATTTCATCCAGATTCGCAAAGCGTGGAGGGATCGAGTGGCAGCGATCGAGGAGTCCCAAGCCAATACAACTGGAAAAGGTATTTTGGAAATATTGAGTGAACAATTAGAACTAAAAGTTGCTAAAGTTTAAACTCACCGTTGAATGATAGAAGTGAAGCGCTCTGGCTTCTCTGGATGAGCTGGATCCCACACATTACGGTGTTCTACCATTCGCATGTCGTAAACTACTCCAGTGCCCTTTCGAACGCAATCTTTTATATCTCTCGCCTGAAAACAATAAAAGCGAATGCTACATTTTGAAAATATTCCAAGAATGCTGAGAATGTTCACTAACAGGTTGCAGTGGATCCTTAATCACCACTGGCGGTGGCGAAGTTGCCGCTTTCTGCTTTCTGGCATTCATTTTGGCTTGTAAAAGGGCACTAGAAGACTTGGCCCTGGCCCCCTTCTCGCCAAATTTTAATTCCGAATCTGAGGAGAGACGTTTATTCTGATTCTTCGTATCGTTGTCCTCGACGCCGGTTGTAGCTGGAATACTCACGAACTGAACCTGCTGCAATGACGCATCTGACGACCGAGGACGATTGGAAGTTAGTGAAATCAGCGTTAGACTTTCCGCCTCAGAAATACTCCTGCAGGTGTCAGGGAAATTCTCAAATCCATAGGCCATTTCGAAGTTATCATCACTGTCAATGGGACGAGCTTCCGACATAATTCCGCCGCACTGTTCGTTCCGTGGAACTGACTCAATAGAAGCTAGAAGAATTAAGGAGATGATTTAATTAGTTCAACCTTCAACCACAATTTATTAAATACTACCCTGTGGTTTACCACCAACAAAACTACACTGATATTTTGTACAGATTCAGCGTCATTGGAAACGCATGAGTGCTTGAAAAATCACGATTCATTACATTACATTTAATCTGTTCAAAATACAAGGGTGGTTATCTCCGTGTAACGTTTTAACGATCATTGATCAACGGTCATGATGGTGTTGATGTAAATCATAATAAGATGTAAGTTGACCTTACCTTGCTCTCAAGACCGACGAAGCGGTGTTGTCCCTTTTCGAAAACTGTAAATGTTAATTAACAATTAAAGCCAACAATTAATTGAATGAAAAATAAACAAAAAACAAAAGAAAAACAAGAAAGAAAAGAATGAATGAAAATGGAAATTCAAAATTCGTTGACATTTGGTCGCTCGTCTCAATTTTCCCATTTTCGGTTAGTTTGTTTGAACACGTTTAGATACGCCGGGTGGGCGGAGAATGTGGTTGGAAATCAGAAAAAATCACATCGAATTGTCTTAGAATTCGTTACAGAGACATGTTAAAACATGAATTGTCATGAATCGTTAACCAATTTTGCTTTAGAAAACCCAATTAGTAATTAGAACCAGAACGAGTTCATCATTCTCTCCAAAGGGAAAAGAACGCAAGTGTCAATCCCCTTTCAGTTCCGGTCGACTTAAGTTTCATTGTTATTGGCTACCGTTGAATGGAGAACCTGCGTGTCACTTAATGAATGAAGCTGTATTAGTGTATCATTGGAGAAATTTAATTATAAGCACAAGCTTGCAAAGTACTCAATTACCTGGATTTTCAATTTGACAATTCTAAACTGAAAAGGAGTAGCTTTTAGTAAGTTTACTTTAGAAGGATTCTGCTTTTAATAATAGTTACTTACAGTTGAAAAACCGGTGCGGAGGTACCAAAAATGAAACGAATCGACATAAATTGGCTTCTGTACGTCATAATGGTGTTTCCAAGTGTCCGCGCCCTTCCAAAACCAGTGGATGACAAAGTGTTCATGGACAGGCGTCTCCACGTCGACACTCTGCCGGCACCATCATCAGAAACGGAAGGCGAAGCCTTGACACAAGTTGAAGGATCATGTCAAGGGAACCTGACAATCCCCGTTGAAATGACAATTGTAATATCATTCTATCATAAATAATATCATATCATATCAACCAATTTTATTTCTCTGTCCAATTTCTTTTTACAGAGTTCTTTGTTTTAGGCAAACATGACAACATGCCTAAGAACTCTATTGAATTACACTGACCTGATGGGGGGAATCAGGAACGCTGCGAGAAATGGAGATTTGGACATTGTTTTTCGCAATATTTGTGTAAAATGGCCCCAAATGAAGGGTTGCATGAAAACTGGATTGGAAAGCGTGGAACAATGCTGGGGTAACAGAACCAGGGAGCAGCTAACTCGTGGAATGGACACAGTTGTCCAATTCTTGTGTGGCAATGACAATGACGGATTCAGAGGTCATGTGCTGGCACCCAATGCTTAATTAACCGCTTTCTTTAGTTTTAGAATTCCAAGTTCGATGGCACAATTTGATACAACCCTTACTAATTCATTCGATACTTTTTGCTAACTCAAATAAAGCTTTTTACCCTTCCACAATAACCTCAGGTTACTTCGTTCTGGACTTTTTAAATTATATTTTGGTTTGGTTAGCTAATCCGAGAAAAATTTGATGAGCATCATTTAAATCTAAGATTCATGAATTATTTTTTAGCTGCTTTCCAGGAAATCGCTAAAATTAAGTTGGATTGTCTGTAAAAATGATAACAGCAGACAAACTGTTAAGAACGAAGTTGATTTAATTAATGATTCCACAATTAATTTCAAACACCGGCGAAGTGCAGCCGTGTAACAATAAGGATAGACAAGAATCTCATACTTTTGCAAAAATGCTTGAATTGAAAACATTCTAGCCAAAAGAAAATTATACGCTTCAAAACGGGTAAATTGTGTTCACATTTTAGTTTAAGCCAATTGGAATTGGAATTGATCTGTTGGACAAAAGTTGTACAATTTCAGACTCTATGGCCTCATCAAAAATTCAACCCCGTTGCCCTCTGAGCCAATTTCTCCGTCAAAACATATTCCTCAATTCCAGGCATCAGTTGGAACGAAATCAGCGCACAACGTCCCATTGTGTCTTCACATCAAAGGCTCCTTTGTTGTGGAGACTTTCTAAACTGGAAATCTGTTCAGGAGAATCCAGCATTTAATTTCCAGGTTAAAAACAACTTTCCAATTCAGGTTGTGGGAACTGGTGGATTTTAATACAGAAAATTACTAAACGGGGTCAGATGCGTTGTTTGCAAAAAATAGAAAACAGATAAGGATAGAAATCTTGCTTGTTTACAAGTGGCCAGATGATATTAATTTCAATTTTTAACAATGTTTACTAAGCTCCTATCATCCCACCTTGTATTTTTTCTAATCTTGTCACCAACTAATTTCCCAGTTATCACTTTGTCCTTTTGTCATCTGCCACACCTTCCCATGACCACATTTTCATGGATATTTATGGAAAATAGTCGATACTGATTTCCAATTACTCTATCCAGTGCATCCAAATCATTTCCAGGAACTCCTCTTTTTCATCTCCGGCTTCCCTGATTGGTTGTTTCCGGATTGAGAACAGATTCTACTGAAATTGTTATTTAATGGAAATGCAGGAAAGAGGAGGATGAACTGCATGGCATGACATGCATAACAATGGTATTGTGAACAAGCAGATTTTAATGGTGACAATGACATTGACGGGGGTCGAATCCCTCGCGGTAGTTCACCACCCTCGTAGCTCTCGCTATCAAAAGGAACATAACATTATCATTTCATCTTCTGATAAATTGGAATGCAACCAGGGAAAGTTGAGTAGTCGGAAGAGTACTGAACAGCCAGAAGCATCCAGTAGTGCATCGTCCAGCAATGGCCAATTATCTACAACTTGTTTTCGCCATTTGCCTCCTTGGCTCTGCCCATGGAAAGCCAAAAGCATCACCTCTTCCAGTAGCACGCTGCACCGGGCGTACGTTTCCAAAGTTCCAAAAGCGTCCTAATTATAATTTCATGAAAGTTTTCTGTTTTCAGCGGACTGTGAGGCACAAGCGAAGAATTACTTGGAAAACTTCTACGAGCAGGCGGCATCTGCCCGGATCAATGGGGTCACTAATGCGGATTGGGCATATAACACCGATCTCCTGAATTCCACGGCAGAAGAATGGAGCAATTCTGCAAATATTGCACTAGCTAATTTCGTTTTTGCAGAATGGCAAGCCAATATTAGTCAATACGATTGGCAAAGCTTTCCAGAAGGAAGCGTCAAGCGTCAACTGAAATTCCTCAATGGAATCGGCACCGCGGCTCTTCCATCAGACAGTTTGACCCAAGTAAGGGATGAAACTAATTGCTATTAAATTTTAACTGCAATTAACCGCATGCCTCACCCTGTCCAGTACAACCATGTCCTGTCTGAAATGAACAAGATTTATGGAACGGCCAAAGTTTGTCCATTTAACAATCAGAGCTGTGACATTGCCACGGAAGGCCTCCCGCTGGAACCATGTAACCAATTCAAATTCAACCTGTTGCTCCACGCCGACTTATTTGATAAGCTAGAACATTTTCTTTCTACAGCACTGGAAGCCATCATTGCCACGTCCCAAAACTATGACGAATTGTCGTACGTCTGGAAACTCTGGAGAGACCATTCTGGAAAGCTGATCCGAGGCCTTTACAACCAGTACGTTGATTTTGGAAATGAAGCTGCAATCCTCAACGGTATGTTGACGCGCGACATAACTTTAGCACCATTGCGTTACTCTTTTGTAACAGCGATTTCATGCTGTAGGATACCCGGATTTGGGAGCATTCTGGATCCGAACGTATGAATCGGATCAATTTAGAGCCGACATTGAAACATTGTGGCAGGAAGTGAGAGTACTCTATGAGGAGCTTCACGCCTACGTTCGCTTCCGACTCCAGGCCAAATTTCCAGGTCAAGTGAACGACGGAGAGCCAATCCCTGCCAGTATTCTTGGAAACATGTGGTCACAGGTGTGTTTTTCCCTGGAATAATTCCAAAAACGACAAAATATGCAAGTATGTTCCCCTATTTTTTATGGATTTGTGGTTTCCAGACTTGGGATAACATCTACGCTGACGTCGTGCCGTTTCCTGACGCTCCCATCTTTGATGTCACGGATGCCTTGAAAGAGGTAAGAAAATGTCAACAAATACAATTTTTCAACTGCAATTTTCCAGTTCCAGTTCCAGTCTTGCAGTTCCCAGCCAACTGACCAACAATTTCTAATTCTTAGAGGTTCAACGAAACTCAAGAAGGCATCTTCCAAATATTCCAAGTTGCGAATGAATTTTTTGTCTCCTTGGGTCTTGAGGACATGGGAATGTCCTATGGACCGCTAGCCATGATCATCAAACCGGATGGCCGAGAAGTCGTGTGTCACGCATCCGCTTGGGATTTTGCCAATGGACAGGATTACAGGTAAGAACAATAGGAGATAAATGTTTTCCTAGGATCCATGCTCAAATTGACACGCATCATTCTTTCCAGAGTCAAAATGTGCACGAATGTTGACATGCTCGACTTCATTACGGTCCACCATGAACTTGGTTAGCTATTGCTATTATTATTGTTGACACTTCACATGGAATAGAGACAAAGAACAAAGAGAATTTTGGAATTTGTTTTGCAGGTCACATCCAGTACTTCCTCAACTACAGGCATCTACCTGTTGCGTTCCGGGAAGGAGCCAATCCAGGATTCCATGAAGCCATCGGGGATGTCATTGCTCTCAGCGTTGCTACGCCGAAGCACATGATCGAATTGGGCTACTTGGAAGGAACACCACCATCAACCGAATCCACGTTAAATTACCTCATGAAAATGGCTCTCGAAAAGGTACGAAAAATGATCCGCAGAGTAACAACAAACAAAACAACAACTATTTGATGAAATCCGACTTTTTACAGGTTGCTTTTCTTCCATTTGGATACCTGATTGATGCTTATCGTTGGGGAATATTTGATGGGAGTATCCCAAGGTCAAACTTGACGTACAATTGGATTAAAATGAGGTAAACAGGGCACTTTGAATTCCTAATGATAATCAATGAAGTGGAGCGTCAACAAGTTTGCGTCCTTTTGTCCGTAGATCCGATTATCAAGGTATTGTCCCTCCAGTGATTCGTAGTGAGGCAGATTTTGATGCTGGTGCGAAATACCACGTTCCTGGAAACACTCCATACATTCGGTGAGTCGTGGAGCCTGGCACTTGTATCCTTGTGTCAAGTTTTGTAGAATCCATGAATCGCTCCAGGTACTTTGTGAGTTTCATCCTCCAATTCCAACTGCATCAGGCACTTTGTGAAGAAGCAGGGCAATATGAACCTGGAAATCCTGCAAAGCCCCTCCATGACTGTGATATCTACAGGAATCCTGCTGCGGGGAGGAAAATGCAGTAAGTTCATAAGTTTTTTAACTATTTTCTGCTAAACAATGAAAAAGGACTGAATTCCGCGATCTACCCGTTCCAGGACAATCCTCCAGTCAGGAATGTCAAAGAACTGGGAAGAGCTGCTAGAAGAGACCATTGGGCAACGAAAGATGAGTGCTGGACCAATCAAGGAGTACTTCCTCCCTCTTACGACGTTCCTCGCCGAACAACGACAAATCCACGAATATCAGAAGGGATGGAGAGCAAACGCTTTCGAAGAATTCTTCCAGTCATGAACAGCTTTGCACACTTTCAGTGTCAATATTTGAACTTCGTACATTTTAACCAAAAAGGCAATTAAAGTCCTAATATCTCCCGGTAAATCTCTCTTGGACCCCGTCGTTGCGCTTTAGAAAATTGGAATTTCCAGACGTGTAAATCGATCTTTCCAGCCAGAAAAGGGCGATTTACATTTTATTTTCGGGATTCCATTAGTTTCAGAATTCTTGGAGTGAAATATGTTATGATGACATCAGTCCCAGCTCGCCTGAGGGAAACCATGCTTTCCTCAATCGCTGCGTCGAGGTCAAATAGACCTGCCTTGGCCCCCTGAATCAACATGGAGAACTCCCCAGACACCTAAAAAATCAGACACGTCAAATACCACCTCAAGACCTTCCAACTTCCAAAAGATTACTTGATAGGCAAAAAGCGGAAATTCTGGATGACGCTGCTTGACGCGTTGAATAATGTCCAGGTAAGCCATGGCTGGTTTCACCATGAGCATATCAGCACCTTCTGCTACATCTCGCTTCTAAGTCATAATTAGTTCAATTAACTGAACTTGAATAGTTAAATTCTCAAACTTAAAAACAAAGATATGCACGGCATTCTTACAACTGCTCGGATGGCGAGACCTGCTGACCCTCCAGGAAGTTGGTAAGCTTTTCTGTCACCACAAGCAGGAGCTGATGCAGCGGCGGATCGGAATGGTCCATAGAAACAGGAAGAAAACTTGGCAGCATATGAAAGGACGGCGACGTTCCGAAGAAGTCCAGCATTTGCCAATTCTTTCTTGATTTCTAGGATTCGTCCGTCCATCATGTCCGATGGAGCAATTATTTGGCATCCTGCGTTAGCATAACTCACCGAAACATCAGCAAGTCTTCTAATCGATTGTTCATTCTCAATTAACCCATCTTTAGTCAAAAGACCACAGTGCCCGTGGGACGTATAAGCACAGAGGCAGACCTAAATTCAGCATCACAGAAATTAGTCAAAAAATAATAATATCCAAAAACTCTGCGTTACCCACTTACATCACACGCTACCATCAGATCTGGAAATAATTTTCGTAATAGTTTTATCACTGGAATGACCGGATTCCTAATTTCATCATCGGCACTGCTTGCACTTTCATCCTAAAATTAAGAATTCGGAGCATACGGTAATAATCCAGGTTAAAGATAAAAGGAGCAGGGAATGGTGGAGGGTTTTACCTTGACATCTTCTGACGGGACACCAAAGAGCAGTACCGCCTTCAGCCCGAGCTCAACAAGAGGCTTCAGGTGACCTGCCACTGTATTCAAACCCCATCGCTTCACTTCCGGCATCGAAGGAATCTCCTCTTCTGCATTCGGATCAGATCTAAGAAAATTGATAAAAATTATTAGAACGATCACTTTTACGAATAAATGGTAAAATATCGCTAGAGATTAATGGTTGACGTACGAAATGAATGTGGGGTACATTAAATTGGAAGCAGTGACGGAAGTATTCGGGGATTGCCATTCTCTCAGTACTTTATGGAAGTAACCACTATGGATTCCAAAACCCTGTGAAGTCATCTTCAGTGCTGGATAATTCGACGAGTTTCCTCGGATTACTTCAGGTGGTACGTAATTTAATCAAATGTTGGATGCAGCGAATTGAATGAAGATGACCCCCAAACGCTGGTTTGGCCGACTTCAGAAATTAAGCGATTCTGCTTATCGCCCTGACCAGATGATGAGATTCAAAACTCTGAGCTTCGTGACGTGCCGTAAGATAAGATTCAGTTACAGAATACCACACAATCTATTTCTATTGTTCCAAACTTCTGCTGTAATCTATGGAGGTGAAAAGTTCAAGGTCATCTGATCTCTAGACGCCACCAGGATCACGCTAAACGCGTCCTGACATTTAGTTTTGCTCTTATTTATTTGCAACCAGTGTTTAGTACTTGGATTTTGATTTCGTGCCTAAAACTAGTAGTGCGGTGGCGTTAGTTAATTGTGCGTTGCAATTAAATTAATTAAAGTTTAACAGAGAAAAGGAATTATATTCCACGGAGAAAACCTAATTCTGTTTCTGCGAGATTAAACACTAATAAGTAAATATTTTAAAGTGGAGATACCGATTGATTAGGTGAAGGGGGTAACTAGACTACAATACAGTTGTATAATATTTTTGTACTCAGGTGTGAAGTACGCTAAAACGGCTCATTGTTCTTTGTGTAGTTTAGTAATTAAGTGTGTAGATTAAAGATCCAGCATTTGAGACTCTATATGAATTCCTAACAACATCTTAACCTGGCTCCACGTTTTAATCATCGTCATCGTCGTCCGTCGGTACGAAGAGTTCATTCTCTTCCAGAAAACTTGCAATGTGCTTACTAATTGTTGCTCCAAGGGCCAGACCGACAAGGACCGTCCCTCCAAACCCAACAAGTCTTAATGGATCCTTAGCAGGTTCCGGCTGAAGAGCACCATTTGAGTTGGTCACCAGAGTACGACGCTGGAGAACGTTGTCCCGCCCAACAGTTTTCGCTGGGCATACTTGTTTTCCAACTTGAAATAGTTGTCCAGTTTTAGCAATCGTAGATCGGCCGAGGGAACTGGCCATGTTGACTCCAAAATCGAAGACCACGTTAATAGGATGCTTCTAACCTAGGCCTCTTCTGGAATTGACGTTGACTGTCACTGTGTAGATTCTTGCACTGCTCTGGTGGATGTGTGATGCCCTGCTTGTGTTGTTGAAATGGATTATGGATGTGATCTGTGATGTGGTGGTGACCAGTAGCTCTTATTCAGATGATCTTTAGTCCTAAATCTTCATCCCCAGCTTTTCTTCTGTAATAAACAAGGGAGTAGTCATACAAGAATTAGTCGGTGTATTTTAATCTGACGGACGCTGTGTAATCAGCAGAAGAGCACGTAATAGGGTAATACGTAGTAACTTTATGTTGTCATCATTTCCTCTGGAGAATTGATCTTTCATTCATTCTCTATTCCCTGACCCTACCTGTTTTGTTATGAGCCCAGTTCAGATCTTACCCGTAAATCCTGGCAATTAATGTGACCCGTTGGAGGTTGGACCATGATTTAGAATTTTAGAATGGAAAATGGCAAATCTGAACTTAAATTGTTTAAATGAATAAAAATGAAGTGGAGGACTTTTGTATACAAAAACGGAACCGTGAGGATTGAGGATGAAGAGAATCCTTCTTACCTGCTGCTGTGACTGTGACCTCAAAATCCGAAACTGACCTACTGTAGCGTAACCTTTCTTTCTAAAATTTTGGAATGTAAATCAAAATCTGTTTTCGTTTTTTGTTTTCTATTGATTTGCTACCGAACAAGTTCCAAAGACTTTTCTTAGAAATTCAATCGGAAAAAGGCGGGAACCGAAGGTATTCATAATTTTTTTCATTTGCATTTGCATTTATTTGTTTCGGCGATCTTGACATACACATTGACATTACATAATTTTCAATTAATTATTCCACTTTCAGCTTGATTGTGGTTAAATTAATCCTGGAATCTGGTTGGAGACTGTCACAAGACTAGGTGTAAGTACTCGTTGTTAAAATAATCTCCGAAAGC